>JAUTBZ010164897.1:0-10721 GCA_032361785.1 Lepetodrilus galriftensis | reverse complement strand
GTAACCTGTGAGTCTTTGAATAAATGAAAACATATTACCTGTATTTGCTTTTAAAACAGTAGTATATTGTTGTCTACTAGCATTGCTTGATGTACCATAACTTTCAAGTGCAATAATAACAATATCTTTTGCATATTTAGATTGTAAGCGATTGTAAGATGGAATTGCATCTACACAGTGTGGACAAGTATCACCATAGACTTCAAGAAGAACAATTTTTCCTTCATACCCATGAAAGATAAATCCACCAGCTGTTCTATCAACTTGTATAGTTTTTCCTAGCGTTGTGGTAATTGAAGTGGAACCTAATATAGTTTTTGTTTCCGTTGGGGTTTTTGTTTCCGTTGGGGTTTTTGTTTCTGTTGGGGTTTTTGTTTCTGTTGGAGTTTTTGTTTCTGTTGGAGTTTTTGTTTCTGTTGGAGTTTTTGTTTCTGTTGGGGTTTTTGTTTCCGTTGGGTTTTTTGTCTCAAAAATAGATTTTTCTTTTTTATGGTTACTCCCACATCCAGAGAGTATTACAACTACTAAGAGAAGCATTGATGTTAGTTTGGGAGTGTTCATTTATTTTATCCTTTTGAAATAACCATTGATAAGCATAGACTTATTTTATTGCTATTAGCGTATATATAAAATACGTTAATAGCTTTATTATGTAGTCTATATTGATGTGAAGTTGTATTAGAGAAGCCCTTGAATCAAATTCTCTACATAATTAAGGTCTGGTGCAAAGATATATTCTGCAAGATCTCCATTTCTTGAATGTACTGTTAAATATGGTACACCAGGAGGTGTTGAACCAATTAGACTATGCATAAATGATAATAACTCTCCTGCATTTTGCTTAGCAACAGTATCATATTGTATATTATGCGTTTTTGCATATTGTTGTAATCCCGCATTATCTAGATTTCCATAAGTTTCAAGTGCAATCACATAGACATCATTTGGATATTTTGTTTTTAAATTATTATAAGCTGGAATTGCATCTTGACAATGAGGACAGCTATCACCGTACGCTTCAAGAAGAACGATTTTCCCTTCATATCCATGAAAAACTAGACCACCAGCTGTTTTATCAACTTGTATTGTTTTTCCATTTGTTGTTACAATGGTAGTTGATGCTAGCACAGGTGCTTTTGTAGTTGGTGTGCTTGGTGTCGTTGTAGCAGGAGTTGTTGTTTTCTTGTTACTACTACCACAGTTTGTTAATAATACCAATGTAAAGAAGAGAGTTGAGATTAGTTTAAGAGAGTTCATTTATGTGCCTTTTTATATGTTTAAATTTAATTACAAACAAATTATATTAATAAATATCTTATAAAATGTTTAAAAAGTTTAATATTATTATTTATAATTAAAACTTATAAATAATAATACTCGTAGTTAGATTTAATTGTAATAAGAATCATGGTATACTTTAGTATCAATATGAAAAAGAGAGAATTATGAGTAAACTAGTCGGTATGACACAATCAAATTATATTCCATGGAAGGGATATTTCGATTACATTAATAGTGTAGATGAATTTTATTTTTATGATGATGTACAGTACACAAAGCAAGACTGGAGAAATCGTAATATGATAAAGAGTCCAAAAGGACTTGAGTGGATATCTGTACCAGTAGGTTCTAAAACAAGAGATAGACTAATTTGTGAAGTTGAAATTACTCAGAATGGATGGCAAAAAAGTCATTGGGGGAAGATAAGTCAATATTATAGAAAATCTCCTTATTTTAAAATGTATAAGGAATTTTTTGATGAGATATATTTAGGAACTGAGTGGACAAATCTTTCAGATATGAACCAACATGTTATTAAAAAAATATCTCAGGATATTCTAGATATTAAAACAAAATTTGGTGGAGACTCTAGAGCTTATAATCTTTCAGGCAGTAAAGAAGACCGTTATATTCCTATGCTTAAAGAAGTTGGATGTACTACTTACCTTAGTGGACCTTCGGCTAAAAGTTATTTGACAGAGGAGTCTATGGCTGAACATGGGATTCAATTAGAATGGATGAATTATGAGGGATATTCAGAGTATCATCAGCTTTATCCACCATTTGAACATGGAGTTACTATACTTGACCTCATTTTTAATGAAGGTCCAGAGATGAAAAAATATATGCTTAGTTTTAATAAATAAAAGATTGTAATGAATAAAATCCTAGTAGTATATATTCTCTTATTAAGTATAACATATGCAAAAGTAATGCCAACCTTTGAAAGTAAGGGTACATCGGGTTGGGTAGTTCCTGAAAAAAAGCTACCTCTACCTTCTTGTGCTAGTCAAGAAGTTCAGAAGGTACTTTCCAATATAAAAAAAATGAATGTTGAAGCAAGACAAAAGTTTGTATCTAAAAGTAAAGAAGAGTGGAAAGATTTAGTTAACTATAGTAAAGAGTCTGGAGCTGAGAGTACAAAAATATGGGCAGAGAAGTATAAGGTTTCTATTAAAAAAGAGATGATTGATGGTGTGAATATTTATTATGTGATACCAAGTAATATGTCTTTTAAAAAGAGTAAAAAACTTTTTATTTATCTTCATGGTGGTGCATATATTTTTGGAGGGGGAGAGTCTGGTTTAAATGAAGCGATACTTATCGCGAGTAGAGTTCATCTACCCGTAATATCTATTGATTATAGAATGCCACCAGATTATCCCTATCCTCAGGGATTGAATGATGTAGTTCATGTGTATAAAACACTACTTAAATTATATCCTTTTAAATCCATTGTAATGGGAGGATCCTCATCTGGTGGAGGATTGGCATTAGCAACTGTGCATAAGCTAAAAGCATTGCATTTACCACTTCCTAGTGCACTTTTTATCGGGACACCTTGGTCAGATTTGACTAAAAATGGAGATTCTCTTTATGTCAATGAAGGTGTGGATAGAAAGATTGTGACTTATGATGGATTTTTACCTGCTGCAGTGAAACTCTATGCTAATGGAAAAAATCTTAAAGACCCAGGTCTCTCTCCTGTATATGGAGACTTCACTGGATTTCCTCCGACAATGCTTGTTACTGGGACAAGAGATCTTTTTCTTAGTCTAACCGTGCGTGTACATCGCAAGATGAAAGAAGCTGGAGTGATAGCTGATTTGAATGTATACGAAGGGCTTTCTCACGTAGAGTATTTTGTAGTGCCAGATGCTCCAGAGTCTATGGAAGTTTATACAGAATTAAAAAAGTTTTTACAACAATACATGTAATAAGTTTAGGATAGATATTTACCATACTGTGGTAAAATAGTTAAACTCAATGAGGACAATCATTTGCTTTTTAATTCATATATCTTTATTTTTGCTTTTCTGCCATTCACATTTTTTGTATACTTTTATCTTAATAGTATGAAGTGGGGTACAGTATCTAAAATATTTTTAGTACTTTCATCACTCTTTTTCTATAGTTGGTGGAATCCTATTTATCTGCCTATTATTCTTTCGTCAATGATTTTTAATTATGGTATAGGATTGTATCTTTCTAAAAAGATAGAGAAAAATAGTAAAAAGATATTTTTGATATTAGGCATCTCTTTGAATGTGTCACTTCTTGGATATTTTAAATATGCAGATTTTTTTATTGAAAATTTCAATACACTTTTTGATACACGTATAGGGTTACTAAACCTAGCACTTCCTTTAGCTATCTCTTTTTTTACTTTTCAGCAAATTGCTTATCTAGTAGATAGTTATAGAGGAGAGACAAAAGAGTATGACTTTTTAAATTATGCTAATTTTGTTACCTTTTTTCCTCAGCTAATTGCAGGTCCTATTGTACATCATAAAGAGATGATGCCTCAATTTGCAAATGCTGGAAATAAAGTTAAACAATACGACAATATTGCTACAGGACTTTTTGTATTTTCTATAGGGTTATTTAAAAAGATTATTATTGCAGATACTTTTGCTGTTTGGGCTACAGCAGGGTTTGATCATGCCCAAGTACTTACTATGGTAGAAGCATGGGTCACTTCACTCTCTTATACTTTTCAACTCTATTTTGATTTTAGTGGATATACCGATATGGCTATAGGAGCAGCACTTTTGTTTAATATTGTATTACCAATTAATTTTAATTCTCCGTATAAAGCAACTTCTATTCAAGATTTTTGGAGACGCTGGCATATTACACTCAGCAGGTTTCTTAAAGAGTATATCTACATTCCCTTAGGAGGTAATAGAAAAGGGGAGTTTAGGACTTATAGTAATCTCATGGCAACATTCCTTCTCGGTGGGATTTGGCATGGTGCAGGGTGGACCTTCCTTTTTTGGGGATTTTTACATGGTCTAGGTATTGTGATTCATAGAACTTGGCAGAAATTGGGTTTTAGATTAAACCGTATGCTTGCGTGGTTTATTACATTTAATTTTATAAATATTGCATGGATATTTTTTAGAGCTAAAGAGTGGGATGATGCTATAAAAGTACTTAAAGGGATGTTTTTAGGTACGTTGGTATTACCACTCGAATGGAAAGAAAAATTAGATTTTCTTTCTGGGTATGATGTGACTTTTGGTTATTGGTTACAATCAATTTCTAGAGATACCTACACGATGTATTGGGTAGTGATGGGACTTTTTGTAGTCCTTGTACTTAAAAATTCCAATGAACTAGTCAAAAATTTTAAACCAACATTTTTGACTTCCCTGTATGCAGCAGTACTTTTTCTTGTAGCTGCTTCTTCACTTTCGAAGCTCTCAGAGTTTCTCTATTTTAATTTTTAGGAATGATTATGCACTATAAAAAATGGGTTAGATACTTTTTGACAATGGTTTTTTCAACGATTTCGCTTTTTGCCTTATTTAACTATACCATTGATCCTCTGTGGACATTCTGTCATAGTAACCAATATAACAATGCCCAACCAGGTTTTGATGAGCGTCAACTTAAAACCAATAGAGCATACTTTTGTGGACTAAAGAAATATGATGCTTTATTACTTGGGAGTAGCCGAACTACTTATATCAATCAACATGATTTTAAAACTATGAAAGTATTTAATTACTCAGGTGTCGCTATGTATCCTAATGAGTATAAAGATTGGGTAAAACAGGCAAAAGAGATTAAAGGTTCAGACTTTAAAACAGTAATCATAGGGGCTGATTTTTTTGGTTCAAATGGTGGACCTTTTGGGCAGATGCAGATGAATCAAACACCAAAACCTTCCCATTACCTAGCCATTAGTAAATCTATGATGTACCCATATAAAATGCTTTTTATGAAAGATACACTTGAAAAGAGTTTTGAGTCTATAAAACATAGTAAGAACCTGGGTACAATAGACTATAGTAGAATCAATGTAAAGCAGACTATACGTATCTCCAAGCAAAGAAAACAACAGGCTATTAATCATCAAACAGGACTTTATACCCATCAAGTATATGGGGCAGGGTATAAGTTTAACCCTAAACTAAAAGAGTATTTTCAAACACTTAAAAAAGAGAATCCTAAAACAAAATTTATTATTTTTACCACTCCGATTAACATTGATTTGTTTAAAATTTTGGTACAAAGTGGTAGACTTGATGATTATAAAAAATGGTTGACACTACTTGTAGAAGAGTTTGGTGAAGTGTATGATTTTATGGGAATAAATTCAATTACTAAAAATAGAGATAACTATGCTGACTTGCACCACTTCTATCCAGAGTTTGGTACACTTATTGCAGATAGGATTACTGGAGTAAAAAATAGAAAGTTACCTAAAGATTTTGGAATATTAGTGAATAAAAAAAATCTTAAATTACATCTAAAGAGTATACAAAAGCAAGCACAGAAGCTACTAAAGCACTAAACACTATATCTGTAATTTTTTATCTATATCTACTAGCATCACTTTCCCATCAACAATAATTGAAAAGAGTAAATCATAGGTACCTTTTGGTAGGTCTGTTAGGTCTACCATCTTTGCAGAGAATCCAGAAGAGCGTAGGCTACTGTGCTTAAACACTGTTGCAACATCAGGGCGTGTAACATTATCAAGGTTTATAGTATACAGTTTTCCACCATTTCTCAGTACTAGTTTTAGGGGATCAAAAGTTTGATAATTTTGATTATCAAATAACCATCCTATAATGAGTAATTTACCACTAATTATTTGGAATTGGTCTATATTGTGGCTTGTGGTATGGGTGTAGTATGGTATAGACTTATTTTCCGATAATTCAGGTTTATTTTGAAACATATCTACATAACTAAATAAAGTAAGTTTTGTACTAAAATAGACATTGAGCATACTCATCAAAATCAGTAAGATAAGAAGAGTTTTTGAAAATATTTTTTTAGTAATAAATATCGCTGAGAGAGCCCCTACAATAATATAGATACTAGGGAAAAGATATCGCCCTTGTGCTTGATAGTCATAAAAAGTTGAGTAGACAACCATAAATCCTAAGTTGGCTGCGATAAGCATACAAAAAAAGAAAAAAAGTTTTTTATCAATATGTTTATAGATAGTGATAATAATTAATCCAGCTACAATAGCAACAAGTAGATACTCATAGCTTTTTAAACTTAGAATCATCCATCCCCAATTTGCATATAAGCTGACAAGAGTGCTATATATGAAATCACTCATAGAAAAATCGCTCCATGCTCTAGCAAGAGAAGGTAAGTCTGGGGTTCCAAATTTTGCAATGGCTTTGGCACTTGTGAATATACCTAGTATATCTCCATCGTTTGCTAAAAAACTTGTAATAAACCACCAAGAAGCAGGGATGAATCCAATAATAATAGCAAGTAGCCATATTTTTTTATTGTATGTATATAAAACTTTGCGTTTATAAATGACTGCCCAAACTAGTGTGAGGAAGGCAAGTGCCCATAAATGATATTTGGCAGTTATGGTTAAACCAGCAAAAAAGAGAAGAAGAAAAAAGTTTCTTTTGTTATTTTCTCCTGTTATAAATAGACCAACACTCATACCAAAGAGTAAGGCTGCAATGATGGTACCAGTATCTGAGTTAATATAGGAGAAAGTAAAGAGTGTTTGAGGCAGTAGACCTGCGAGTAAAAGAAAACCTGCTAGTCTATTTTTTCTATAAGCTATAATACTCAAAAATAAATAAAGTAATAGTAAGATATAGGCACCTATTCTATGATGACCAAACAGTTTATAACTCAAACCATGTAACCAATAAACAATAGAGCCTCCTGGACTATAGGATACACCATAAGCATTTCTTGCGACCTCTGTAGAGTCCCATTGTGGCCAAGAGAGGTGATTGGCTATATAATTAGCCATAGAGAGATGCATAGGCTCATCTGGACCACCAAAAGGGTATGAATAGGGGATATTCCATAGTAATACTTGTCCTAATATTACATAGGTAATAATAAATAGAATAAAGATAGTATTGATGAGTGTAGTGTTATTTTTTGAAAAGTGATTTATATCTGTCATGAAGTTTTATCCTATTGTAATAGTTAGAACGAAATTCAAAGAGAATTTTCGTTCTAAAATATGATTAATAACCATATTTGGATAAATACCAATCTATTGTTTTTACAATTCCTGTGTCAAAATTTTCATCTGCTTTCCAGCCTAAATGATCTTCTAGTTTAGTTGCATCAATAGCATAGCGTCTATCATGTCCAGCTCTATCTTCTACAAATGTAATAAGTTCTTTGTATGACTTAGATGTAGGTACTTTTTTATCAAGAATAGTACAAATAGCATCCACTATCTGTAGGTTGGTGCGTTCATTACGCCCACCAATATTATAGACATTTGCCTCTTTACCTGTATGGTATACAAGGTCAATACCTTTACAATGATCTAGTACATAGAGCCAATCACGAATATTCTTACCATCTCCATAAATAGGGATACTCTCACCAGCGAGAGCTTTTCTTATAATTGTAGGTATAAGCTTTTCATCGTGTTGCTTGGGACCATAGTTATTTGAACAGTTAGTAATCACGGTATTCATCCCATATGTTTCTTGGTAAGAGCGTACTATCATGTCTGAAGATGCTTTAGATGCAGAGTATGGAGAGTTAGGTGCATAAGGAGTTTCTTCTGTAAAGAGGTCTGTTTCGTTCAGTGTTCCATAGACTTCATCCGTAGAGATATGGTGGAATCTACATTTTTCATAACCATCTTTAAATGTAAATGGTCTTTCCATCCACTTTTTATAAGCAACATCAAGGAGAGTAAATGTACCATTGACATTGGTTTCTATAAAGACGCCAGGGTTTTTAATAGAGTTATCTACATGACTTTCTGCAGCAAAATGAATAATTCCTTGAATATCATATTCTGTAAAAATAAATTCTACTAAATCACGGTTACAAATGTCACCTTGTATGAATTTATAGTTAGGGTTTTCTTTTACTTCTTTAAGATTCTCTAAATCACCAGCATAAGTAAGTAAGTCTAAGTTTACAATAAAATAATCTTTATACTTTTCTAAAAAGTAAGGTACAAAATTTGAACCAATAAATCCTGCACATCCTGTGACTAGTATGCTTTTTTGTGTCATTCTTTTCTCTCTTGTATTTGTAAGTATATTTAATAGATGGAATTATACCAAAAATATACTTTACACATTTACATTAATAATAGGAGAGGTTTTGGTGACTCTAATGTAACTAGGATATAATAAGGTTAAAATTATTCAAAGTATATATTTAATGATAACACTATTTTTTTCAGCTTTCTTTATATCTTTGTTTATCTTATTATTAGTGATACACTTATCGCATAAACACACTTTTTTCATTGATTGTGAGAAAGAAGATAAACCTCAAAAATTTCATGAGGAACCAGTACCTCGAGCAGGGGGAATAGGTATTTTTGTAGCATTGGGATTATTTGTAAGTATTCCTTTTGGATTGAAATTAGTACCAGCTGTCATTTTAGCATTTTTTAGTGGGATATTTGAAGATTTTCATAATTCATTGAGTGCCAAACTAAGACTGTTTTTGCAAATTTCAGCAGCTACTTTAGCTGTCTGGTTAACTGATTCTGTAGTTACATATTTAGGGTTGGGTTTGACTATGCCTTATTGGGTAGGTGCTTTATTTAGTATATTTGCCATCGTAGGTATGGCAAATGCAATTAATATTATTGATGGGTTTAATGGTCTTGCCTCTGGGGTTATTTTATTGATACTTATTTCTTTTGCTATAATAAGTTATCAACATGCTAATCCTGAGTTACTTTATATTATATCTGTAACACTAGGTGCTACTTTTGGATTTTTTATTTTAGTATTTCCAAAAGGTAAGATTTTTTTGGGAGATGGTGGGGCATATTTATTAGGGTTTATTGTTGCACTTGTTGGTATTTTTTTAGCGGGGGAATATAAAGATGTAAGTCCATGGTATGTTTTAAGTACTTTTATTTATCCTGTATGGGAAGTTATCTTTTCTATTATACGCAAAATATCTATAGGATTATCACCAATGAAGCCAGATACCTATCATATGCACATGCTTGTACATAGACAAATAACAAAGAATAACCCCTTAACAGCACTTTTGATACTTTTTTCTATTGTACCTTTCATGGTCTTTTCCACTCTTTATGCTAATTGTTCACTTTGTAATATAAAAATTGTTATCTTGTTTATTATTTGTTATTTGTTGCTTTATTGGTATTTGTTTAAGAAAGATAAAATATAAGACGATATTTAATGTGTTACTCATATTTGAATATGCCATTATAGGTATAATGTACAAAGTAATATATACTTTTTAAAATAGAGAGTTTTTCTATTTTTCTGTAAATATGCCATTGCCACAGTGCAGTTTTTAATTTATTACTAGAAAGGCCCCGTGTGTGTATACGATATTGAGCAAGAGGTTCATTTAACCCTTTTGCATAAGGTATCTTTTTGAGTATATGTAGTTTCATTACATAATCTTCATGCCCCACATCTTTAAAATAAATCTTCCCAAGTTTATTTACATTATAAACAGTTGTTAATGTACCTATAGTACTCGTCTTAAGCATATCGAAGTAGCTAACCTTTTCTTCTACAGGAAAGGTACTTATAGTCTTACCAGCTTCATTTATAGTGTAGTAGGATGTATAGGACAATAATATATTATTGTCTTGCATAAGTTGTATCTGTTTTTCCAATTTGTTAGATAACCAAAGATCATCACTATCCAAAAAAGCAATATATTTGCCTTTTGATAGTTTGATACCTCTATTTCGACTTTGTGCAGCACCCATATTAATTTCATTGGATATAAGTTTTATACGTTTGTCTTTTTTTATATACTTATTGAGAATGTCAAGAGTTCTATCATTAGAACAGTCATCTATTATTATCATTTCCCAATTTTCATATGTTTGTGAGAAGACAGACTTTATGGTCTCTTCTATATATGATGAGGCATTATATGATGGGGTGATGATGGAAACTAAAGGAGTATTATAGCTCAAAACTTGCCTTAACTGGAAACTTAATTCCAAGATACTGTGACAATGCTATAGAAAGCTTTTGAAACTCACTGTCGTCTATTTCATTTGCTTGGTCATTAAAGCATATAAAGTTTATATTAGAAGAATTATCTATAGCTTTGACAATACTTTCTAAGTCTTTGACCGATGAAGGTCTAACTACTATTGCATCATTATGAAAGAAAGGTGTGAAATTACCAGTTATTAAATGCCAATATCTGTAAAGATAAGGTGTTATATCTTTATGACTTCTAAATTTATGTTTTGAAGTAGCTATCATCTCTTCACTGTAGTTAGA
>JAUTBZ010164886.1:0-10722 GCA_032361785.1 Lepetodrilus galriftensis | reverse complement strand
CGTCAGCTTTGTATGTCACGTGACGTCAGCTTTGTATGTCAGGTGACGTCAGCTTTGTATGTCAGGTGACGTCAGCTAAGTATGTCAGGTGACGTCAGCTTTGTGTCTCCAGTTCCGCGTTCCCATGTACAGCCTAGTTATGGAAACGGGCATGGACATTTTCCGCGGATCTGTGGAAATCTGCTGAATTATTTGTCCAGGGATGTATTTGCACTGGTCGTGGCTTGAGGCTGGCAGAACCCCGACTTGTTTTTCTGCAGAAATCACAATTGTCTGTTGCCATGCACTCACTCACTACAAGATGTCACACGATATATAGTAATAATAATGATGATAATTTGAAGATGACAACAGAACCACTCGATAACTATATTATCCAGGGATGCGTTACGGCTGCAATACATATCTTAACGAAGTGCTACATAGTGCTATATAGTAATCATTCAGCCAACATATGGTAGTATTACTTTTTACTTCGACTTTTGAGCCTGTAGGGGGAAAAACAAAGCATGCGCAAACCGATTTACTGATATTTTCCTACGAAATCATTCAGCCAGCCACTACTTTGTAGAAAGGTATTGTAATGTAGTGATAAGTAGTGCAGCCTGAACAGAACCCAGGCCTGAGCCTCTCAAAACTGTAAAACTAGGGGGCTGTTCCATTGACTCTCCAGGACAAGCCTGTGCATCCTGGACATGAATGGAATACGGGACAGGTGTGTCCAGGACGTGTCCAATCTGTCCATGTTCAAGAGGTAGTGTAGACCATTCAGCAGCAAATTTGTGACATCACAAACACAAACTGCAACAATATTTGCCTCGGCCCTCTACTTCCTGTGAATGTACTGCACGGGCTGTTCCATTCACGGTATGGGTTGTCCTGGACTTATCTGTCCAGAATGTGTGTCCAAGACTGTCAATGGAACACCACCTAGCTCTTTATAATGTATTAACCATATCAATGACAGGCATTGTGACAGTGCATAACACACATTGGTATACTCCCCAGGGCGAGGAGATTCTCACACAGGTGTCGGCGACCACTGACAACAGCGACGACGATGACGACAACGCTGCAGTTCCAGATGACGACGAAGAGAGTGAAGTGGTAAGTAAAAGAAATCCCTTAACTTACACCTTTAACCCTATACTTGCTGGATTAGGCACATTCACTGCTTTTTAGGGCATCTCTGTATGCCTCCAGGATGTAGAGGGTTAAGAGGATATATGTGTGTGTATTTGTACAATTAATTCTGTGATTTTGTAACCTTTTGAGATATACTAAGAGGCAAGTATTCAAAAACGTGAAGTAATCTTAAGATTCTTTCTCTACATAGCTGTGCAAGTGATGTTTAAAAAAAAACCAACAGTAATTCATTTATTCAATTTTTCTGTTGAATAGATTTTGTTCATCAATCTTGTCTGTCATTCAGGGATTTATGTTTAACCGCAGTCTGTGATTAAATCTCTCTCTCTCTGCTCAGAACTTTTCCACAGATTTACTTGTTTCACATGTCCATTTATTTTCCCTTGATGACCTCCAGCCCCCAGACCCCGAGTTTGTTTTCCAGTAAAATCACAAAATTGTCTGTAGCCATGCCTGCCTTTTGGATTAACCCTCTCCCTGCTGGACTAGTAGGCACAGTCACTGCTCTTTAGGCCATCTCCGGCATGGAGAGCGTTAAGCACAAGCACTGCTCTTTAGGGCATCTAGAGTTGCCTTCAGCATGGAGAGAGTTAATGGACAAAACCGGACATTTCTATGTTTTTCCAGGAGATGGACAACCAGAGTGAGGCTGGTGGAGACGGGAAAGATGGCGAGGGATCGGAGAACGAGGGCTCCTATAGTGAAGTCTTCTGAAAGCACCAGTTATCTCCCTTTGTGCAACCTCTGGTATGAGTTGTCTACCCTGTGCCATATCTGTATGACCATTAAGATAACATTAAGATAACTGATACAATGAAATGAATGGACTGATGTAGACGAGATATAATAGGGACGTTCCACTGACTGATCTGTAATGTCTGTACTGAGTGAAAGGAACGGCTTGCACACGTCTTGCGCTCATTCAAGATGGCGGCAAAGAGTGCCATTAGATGTGTGACGTCACTGTGCTATTCCTGTTCTGTCTGCACCACCTCGCTAGCGAGAGCAGACGACACAGTGGTTCCAGACAGTGTGCAGTTTTCTTCCTTTGACAGAACAGTGTGTCCGGACTACTCTGAACAGTTCTACAGTGAAAGGAATGTCGCCAATACTTATTGCAACATGAGAAATGTAGACGTCTTGTGAAGAATGATCATATTTGTTCACATTGTATGCATGAACATTGTATACATATATTGTATAAACGATATATATATTTTATTTTTTTTTGTTAATTTTATGAAAGGATAGATTTCAAACTTAATGGTTCTACAAAAGAATATGCAGCAGAATTAATGAAATACCAGTGGTGCTTTACCGGGTATATTGCAGTGGGAATGTCTCGCCCATACATGACGACAATATACAGCAGAATTTCTGTGTGATCCATATGGTGTTGAGAACAGTTTCATATGCTGGGAAATGTATGAATATGAGATCTTCCTTGGTTCATATGCGTCCACAAATCCAGACCTAAAGATTGTGAAACTTTCTGAGTATGATTTCATGCTCAATGCTCATATGGAAATTTGTGAAGAAAAATTGAGTATGAAATCATACCGTACTTGGAAATGTTTTGTAATCTCAGGGCCTGGATTTGTTCATGTTCTCCAGACAGTTCATTGAACACAGAAAATATTGTTGCTTCCAAGATTATATACAATTTTCTTCGACGAAAAAATAATAATGACAAGTTACTAGATTCAAGACATGAGTTTATTTACAGAAAATATATGAAAATCTAACAAAATATTCATGTTCCTTCTTCAAAAGTAATAGCACAAACATGCACCATGTGTAATAGACCCTTTCCATTCTTTACATAAATATACAAATAATCATGCTGCCAAAGCAAAGTTTGTACAAACAGTTTTGAAATGTAATTTGTACACAATATTTCAGATTTGAACAGTGTAATGTACATGAGAATACTGGTGACTTTACTATTTACAAAGGCAGTTGTTTTGTTTTTTTACATTCACAAAAAAGACATTCACATATATTGCAATGATATTTTAATTTCAGAATCATTGTATTTTAGAATGTTGGAACATAAAACTTTGAAAACAGGTATATTCTTACAATTAATTAAAATATACTACCGTACCTAAATCAATTGAAAAATAATTGTTTGAAAATTGTAATTTGTAATCTGAATAGATTATCGTGTCTTTATTGGATGAAATATACACACACACACACACATTTTTAATTGACACTTTCATGTCATGCCCGTTGAGACATTCAGATACAAAATGCACAGTACAAAGGTCAACTTCAACCTGACATTGTTTGCAATTATTTTCAGCCAAATTTGACGTCATAACTGAAATGTTCAATGTCACCAAGGTCACGAGGGTCAAATTCACTTGTAATAAAGTTCATGTTTCATCCTACATTAACCTTTTTTCAGCTGTCAATCGCCCAGTGAGTGACAGTACCATCAGCCAATCAGAAAAGGTTTGGCATCATTTGATTTTCTATATGGAAATGTCCATCAAACACAGGCATAATGCAGATGACGACTCTGTATTATGTATAAATGATAATGGTGAATGAATATATGCATTGAAGAAATGCCAACAGGAATGTCCTTGATTGATGCTATCGTCTGTGACAGACATTTCAAGGGGGATTTGGTTTCACAACTATGTTTATTGTTTATGAATTATCATTGTCGACACAGTATGAGCCTTACAACACTGGTCAGACACCAACTGAACTTATTTTTTAAATTCTAATTAAAAATTAATTTTATTAAATAAATAAAAAATTTAAATTGGAAAAGTAAATATCTTCGGTATCAATACCTGAGGGTTCCAAGTATAATGAGCATTACCATTAAAAATTCAAATTAGAAAATAATTTTAATAATCTCTCACATTTGTATGGACTTCTGGTTTTCTATACAGTAATTATCTCCCCTGAGTCAAGGGGGCTGCTCCTTTATAGCTGTTCTGTCTGTACTTTCTGTCAGAGACATGCGCAGTTAGCAGCTACACTGTACGGTGTTGATCCTTTGTAACTATGCATGTCTCCTACAGAAAGTACAGACAGAACAGCTGTAAACCTTCTCAGTGTTGGAGGAGAGATGAGATGTCCTATTATACAGGATAATGATGAACCCATCTGCTAGCTCTTTAACCTAACAGCTGGAGGCAATACGCGATTCCCTACGGCCATGAACCCTGTGGTAAGAGCGAAAAGTGGTGTTCCATTCGAAGAATCTGGATATGAATGGAATGCTGGAAAATAATCTCTGGATCTTCCAAATCTCACAGACTTTGAGGTGGGTGTGTCATAAAGTTTGCTATGAAATGCATTGATACCCCTTCTTGGTAGAATATATCGGTAAATACTTTATGAATGGAGAAAAATTTTTTTTGTAAATAATAAAAATTCAAATGACATAGATACCAATATTTGGTACCGTAGATTATCTCAGACTCTATGAAATGAAAAACAAACCAAAAAAAATCTTTAATTTCTTATTTTGTCTTCTTTAAAAAATATACAGCCATCAGACTATTATTTCATGTAGACAGGCGACATCCGAAACACAGCACAGTGGTGTATACCATTGAATGTGTTAAGATATCTTGGCGCGAACACCTCGTTCCATTCACTCTCAAGACATGTCCAATCTAGACCCTGAGATTACAAAACCTTTCTGCGTACGATTTCATGCTCAACTGAATGTTTGTTCATAAAACGCTATGTAAGTGTTGAGTTTGAGCATGAAATCGTAATCTCAAGGCCAGGACTACTGGAGAACAAATGGAACACCACTTTAACCCTCTCTCTCCTGGAGATAATACAAGATGGCGTACAAATTCTAAAGAGTATTCTCTACAACAATATTTAATATCTAATCTTGGCAGTACCAGCTGAAATCTTCAAACAAGAAAAACAAAAAACATTTAGCCATACAAAATACATGTTCACATCTACAAAAAAATTGACTTCATATGTGTAGTTTTACAAATATTTTTCAAAATGTATGATATAAGGCTGTCAAAATCCTGGTATAACATTTACAGATATTGTGTCTACTGAGAAATATAATAACGAATTTATCTGATAATAGTTTTCAAATATGCACACCGCTGTAAACGGCAATATCCTAATTGGTTTAAACTAAAAAGTGTTACTAATAACATCATCACGAATATTCATGCTAGCTAATTCACGCTATAAAGCACTAATTAAATACTAATGGCAGTTCACGTAAATAGCGACCATTTTATTCAGGCCGACCTTAAATGTAATTGAGTGTATTTATCTCGCACAGGAAACCAAATTGAAGCTGAGCTCATCGTAAACTTAATAAAATACAAGCAGCATCTCCAGTTGCCTTCAGCATGGAGAGGGTTAACATTTTTACTTCAGCATGGAGAGGGTTAACATTTTTACGAGTACAGAGCAAACCAAACGTGATCTGTGATTTAATTAAACGCCACATTTATTTCCAACATCTCATGGCGAAATAACTATGGCAGTTACATGTATAACGGCAAGACCCACTAACTTAATGTTCACGATAGTATGGCCGATGTGATTCAGTACAAATATGGTCAATGCAAACGGCAGCCGTATAATTATATTAAAAGTTTGATTTTATCAGTTGAATAAACATATGCATAAATTCTTATTTACAATATATACAAACACACACACACACACACACACACAGAAAGGTGGGATCGGCTGTAATGAACGTACCCACACGACACAGATAAATAAAAAGGAATTTGTGAATCATGAATACAACTATAATAAGTATATACACTCCCAGTTGTGTACACTAAGTACACTAAGCAACACATACAAGAAAATACACTGAGGGAAGAAAGAAACTACGTGAATATGGAGTTTTAACGTCGCTGCGGGAATCGTTCACCCATTTGCGACGAGATATTCTCTGGGCTAATGCTAATGCGGTGACAAAGTTGTACAACTAGTATATCGATACTACGCGATACGTAGATACTAACAAGTCTAAAATAGCTACTAATAAGTCTAAAATAGCTACTAACAAGTCTAACACAGCTACTAAAAAAGTTAAGGACAAGGCTATTATACAAACAGCTAGTTATGAAATGAGATCATTTTGTTTTCATGGGAGATAACTACGACATGCAATATATTGCTGATTTCCATGTTGCATCTGGGCATAGAAGTGCTCGAGTAGACTTTAATGTGAAACCTACTGGGAAGTTCCTTGTCAGCAGAGTAACGAGTTCTGTGACGGATTCTTCTCCAAGATTTAACCATTGATTCTTGAATAATTTCAAAATAGAATGTGCATAGGCTGTGGATGCAAGTTTAAACTATTTTAAACTTTTCTATACACTATATAACTTTTTTTCTATAAATAATAGAAAATAATTGATTCCAACTACTTTAAGGACTTACTTTCGACAATTATTTATTATTCCTATAAATTTATTATAAAATTATTACAATGTAAGAAAAAGCATCGAATCTATTCTAGGACTTGGTTAAGTTTGGTGTTTTAATGACATCTTGTCAATTTATGCTACTTTCCTTCATTAACTCGTTTTACCATGTACCAATGTATTTGTGATATTTAGCACGAATATAAATAGTCCCTTGCTTGTGATATTAGCATACACTAAATAGTCCCAAGTACTTTCAATGTGGAGAGAGAAAAAAATGTTACATCTGGAATTGTTTTTAATATCAATGGATAAAGTTAACCTGGCCCCGAGATTACGAAACTTTTCTGAGTACGATTTCGTACTCGACTCAGAATTCTGTTCATAAAACGTCATGTGACGTCATAGTCTGAGTACGTTTTTGTGCTCAGAAAGTTATGTAATCTCGGGGCCAGGAGTGTGGTCACTGTGACCCAGTGATTTAATGCTAAGTAGGTCACCAGGTCAAACTATCAGATACTGGCTGATGATGGACGGATGTAGAGTCAGACTTTCAGAGTGTCATTTATCGGGCAGGGCAATTTTCCGCGGAAATCTGCCGATGTATTTATCCAGGGGTCGATTTATTTCCGTTGAACATGGCCTGCCTCCAGATTCAGAGCTCGTTTTCCATGCCTGTTTAACCCTCTCCATGCTGAAGGCAACTGGATATGCCCTAAAGAGCTGTACCTGTGTCTAATCCAGCGGGGAGAGGGTTAATTAAACCTAAATACGAGACGAGTCTCTCAACTATTTTCATTGCTAGAATTTTGGTATCAGCTTGTGTCATTTCTAATATATATATATTACCAGATCTATATATAGTACAACAGTGATCAACATAGACATGAATGTATGTACATAAATATATATATACAACATATAAGAATGACAGACTCGTACTAACAACGAGTAATGACGTAGACTTTGAGCACGGGCTGAATACTTCCTTGAGGTAATGGCGATCATAAATATCGTCTTAGAACATCATCTTATGAATTTTTAATATCTTCCCTAGACGCTGTTTTGCAGTTGCTTGACCCTTCCGTGCTTTCTTTGCTGTAAAAATATAATAAAAAATAGATTATTTTTTTTACAAAAACAATTCTTTTGTTTAAAAAATAAGCTAATCTTTGCAGAAAAAAGTCTTAATTAATTTTGTAATTATAATATTCCTTCTCAATGTTATCAACACCTTTTGAGGTTGTTCCACAGCTTTTGTGCTCATATCCCAATGTTAAACGTGAGATTATTAGTGCTGAATGTTGCAGTAAACCTGCAAGCACTGGCAGACCAAAGATGATACCTGCATTGACGTGGTACAGACAGCGCATCCTATCCTGAGGTAATTTTCTCAAACATTTCTTTTTTTGTTTAAATTGGGATTTAAGAGCTGCTTTCAAAATTCTTTCACTTATATCACAGCTTGTCAGTTTGGGGCAGGAGTAATGCGATATTAGTAATTGCGGACATATTTTGCACACTGCTCACCTTTAGTTGGACTCTCCGGTGTGGTCGGTGTTTCAGATGACGGACGTCTAATTCCAGGTCTGAAGGCATTTCCTAAACATAAACATTTATTTATGTGTTTATTTTTACTTATATATATCTACAGTATTTATATTCTCCCTTTTCTTAATTTTTAACACTTTATTATATTTTATTTTTTATTTTTTTATCTCTGACACAATAAAATATACAAAACTATGAAAATATGGAAAACCAGTAGGACATGTGGAAAATATAATTTGTTGCCCAATAAACTTGTGAGACAAATCAAACGTATAAACTTTCAGGTAAAATATGTTTGACGGTGAAATATGTCAACAAACTGTGATTGTATGCCGTTGATATATTTATTTATTTTTTATTTTTTATTTTATTATCTTTTTTTAATCAAATTTTTCACTCACTCACTTATTTATTTATAATCGTCACTGCATATTATCTGGAGTCAATTTGTTGCCGGAGTATTTCTCACCCATATACAAAGTAGATACATTCTCTGGCCACTGGTTAAGTCTGTATGGAGACAAAGCAGTGGCAACTAACCTGTTGATTCTGTTGACGGACCTGCCTGGGGCACAATCCATGTTGATTCTTTCTTTTCCACTTTAGGCTTCGAAGGTTTCTGTTTCACCCGTTTCTGTGTCTGTAGTGATAGGAAGAGATGTAATTTATATATATTTAAAATTCTGGATGCTAACACATCTGCTATACAATGTTTTTATATAAAAAAAAATTAAAACTCTACTATTTACATGATGTAATGTAATAAAATCGTAGTTTTCATGTTTGTTTTATTTATTTGCTTTTGTTAATTAGGATCTAGCCTCGCTTTCAAGATTATTTCACTTAAATCATGGCTTGTCCGTTTATGGCAGAAGGAAATCCGCAACATCCGTAGCACTGAATGTTGCAGTAA
The DNA here is from genome assembly GCA_032361785.1 of Lepetodrilus galriftensis. NCBI lineage: Eukaryota > Metazoa > Mollusca > Gastropoda > Lepetellida > Lepetodrilidae > Lepetodrilus > Lepetodrilus galriftensis. Next base: position 1,713 of record JAUTBZ010164886.1, on the reverse strand, counting down.
ACATGTGAGCACCGGCTGGTACTGACAAGACCAAGGATGATAACTGCATTGCCACTCTACATAACAGTAAGTGAGTGAATATGGAGTTTAACGTCGCTGCAGGAATCTTTCACCAAATTGCGACAAGCCACTCTACAGACAGTGCATCCTATCAAGATCGTGTCAGAAAGGTAGCTGTCGCGAACATTGATGCCGGGACAGGATTTGAACCCGGGACCTTTGGCTCCAAAGTCCAGCATTCTACCATTGCGCTACCACCGGCATCTCAAAATTGTAGGTACGCACCGCCAAAGGAGAATCTGCTAGTTTGGCAGCCGTCTGTGCTAATCCCGTCTCCAGCGATTTCTTCATGACGTCCATACGGTGAGGTCGCTCTGGCTTGTTCCCTGACACACTTACCCGTGCTGCCAAAACAAAACCCGATCAATACCAGCAAATAAGGCTGTGTTCAATAACGGCAACTGGTCAGGAAAACTTGCCAACGCTCGTGACCCGTAACTGCTTTCAATAACCGAATGGTTGAGAAATCTCACGAAATGACAAATGCTTGTGAGCAAGCAGTAAAATAAGTGAGTTCAATATCGGGAAAATGCCCTCCGCAATTGCCACTTGTGTGTTCTCAACTGTACGTAGTTAATAAATGTTGTATATTGATATTTCACCCATATATGAAAAAAAGAGTGCACACTATGTTTTTTATAATACATTTGTGATTTGGCAAATATTATGTAGGCTTAGAAGGTATTTATTTATTCACTGGGATGGTGAAGCGTTGTACCTTTTGGATTCCACGTATCGTCTCTCTCTTGCTTTTTCAACCTGTTTGCGGACGACAGTTCATCGTCATCGGACATATCTAAAGTAGGATACACTGAAAACATAAAACAACAATCATAGACTTAAACGGGTAAAACTAAATTGTTGGAGAATTTGTTGAAAACACAATTCAAAGATGGTAATAATTGTGACTTATTTTGCAGTGTAGCTCCAATGCTTGGTTTATCATATTGTCTGGGTTTTGCAGGTTTACTGTAATTAAAATGTTGCTGGTTGTAAGTGCAAAATGAACTTGAACGTAGATTTATTTCCAAATATGATTATAATCTAAAAATAAAAACGTGAATTGTTTTTTAACCCTCTCAATGCTGAAAGCAGCCAGAGGTGCCCTAAAGAGCAGTGCCTGCACATCCAGCAGTGAGAGGGTTAAACACACATCAGCAGACATATTTATCGGATATAGGTCTACTGTTTGGAAATCAGAGGGTATCAATCGTAAATTGATACCGTCTAAATTTGAATTGAACACTGAACGCGCAGTCTACGCAATTTGGGGGCGAATGCTGAAGCAAACATTCACCGTATTCGTCGTCCCTGTAGTAGTCTGCCATCATCTTCTCCTCCTCGTCGCTGTCCACGGACCCCCGCCCGTGGTGCTGCCTGCGAGAACCGCCCCGCCCTGAGAACAGCGAGTCCACACCCCCCATTCGACTCATGGACAGCATCCCCTGGATGGCATCCCTCATGCTGGGGGAGGGAGCGCCCCTGCAGAACACACGACAATGTCAGACATGGACCGAATTCTTTTTTAAAACATCATTTTCCGAATCATTTTCTCGAAATGTTAAAGGGATCCGAAAGATCTGTTAGAAAACAGCGTTAGAAATTCAGAAAGTAATAAGGAGGGGGGGGGGGGGGGGGGGGGGTTGTGTTTGT
>JAUTBZ010164885.1:0-24447 GCA_032361785.1 Lepetodrilus galriftensis | reverse complement strand
ATTACTGGAGAACAAGGGTAAAGAATTTCAGTGGCTCCTTTCATATAAATATAATACCAATATATATTATTGATTTATTTTAACCCTCCGAGACTATTGATAGTCTAAATGTAATACATATCCAGGGAAGATTATACTAAGAACCATGGCATATTTTCTAATTGGTTTTTATTAAAAATATTTATCATATTAAAAAATTATTCCTGCCAATGCATCTCTCACCACAAGTAAAAATTAATTTGAGGTTTAGAAATAAATCCCAACCATCACGTAATGGTAAACGAGAATGGAATATTTCTCACGTGACCTCCAATTGTTTAAAGTCTCGGTAACAGATGCCCTGGCGACAATTAAACCCTCTTAAATCGTTTTCAATTGTTTGACAAAGAACATAGAACAGTAGCGCACACATGACCCAAAACAGTTCAAATCTATCGGCTTTCTTCATTAACATAAGTCCCAGCTATTCAAGACATGTTATAACAAATGCAGGGACATAAACAAATTTTAATGCCCCCCTAAGGGAAATTTATCCGGGTATTTTCATTATTTTCTCAAGTGTTAAGTGTATCTAAAGTGTTAAACGTATCTAAAGTGTTGTGCTTAAATCAGTGGGTGCAATAACTTCATCAATCAAACTGATCTCCTCAAAAAGAAAGGATGGATGAAAAAACGATTTAATTAAATTTTCTAAATGCTTTAGTTGCATAACCTTTGCCAGAAATTATACTTCTGGTTTATCCATACCAATAAATCTGTTATGAGGTTTGATGACTGCTAAAATCATATTTAAATTTGCTATTTAAATTTGCGTAAATAATGTTTAAATTGGTCATTAAATATATTAGTTTTAAAGCAGCATCAACTGAAATAAAATAAAGATTATTTGGAAAAACATCTGCCTGGAAGTTTAATTTTTTTATTATCTTACATGATTTTATGAAATGTTGCTGTCAATTTTATCATCAAACTGAGTTCGCTATAATTACAGACAAGATTTTATCACTTTCACATCTTCACAACTCTATGACATCGTCATTATGCCATTTAACTGCGAAGGGTGGGACGTAATTATAAAGAAACTTGAGAAGATTATCATCAGACAAATCGAAGCATTGATAACAACACCATGTTATTATTTTAAAGATAACGTCTAGAACGTGGCTGTCCCTACATAAGCAAAATAGTTTTGGTATATTCAAGTAATTTATCAAACCAAATTCAAATCAACTATCAATATTGTGTATTATTTTTGTATTATTATTGAATTTTGTAATAAATAATATTGAAGTTATTCTTTCCATGGCATCAAGATGTTATTATAAAAATATTAAACATTATATGTCCCATTCCGTTAACCCTCTCCCTGCTGGGTGAGGCACAAAACATTGCTCTATGGGGCATCTCTGGTTGCTGACAGCATTGAGAGGGTTAAACTGTATTCATTTTAGCATGATGATTATGACAGATTTATTTTAATTCCTAGGCAGAAGAAACTGGAAAGGTTAATTCCATGACCAACCAAAGATGAACATCATTGATAATAAATTACTTCAACATGATACGTTGTTGTAAGTTGGTTCGACTGTAATGCGTACAGAAGGTTATAGTTTTATGTAACTGACATCATAAATATCAAGTGATGTATGTAGGGGTACCGAGTATGACAAATATTAGATGCTATCTCCCAGGCCTGTCAATTTGCTATCTGTGCAGGTGTCGAAACTTTGGTAAAATCAGAACTTTAAAGATGTACATTTCATTGTGGATAAAGACTTCTTTTGAAGTGAATTCTTTAAGAGAAGTATTATAGTAGTTGCGATAATCTTTGTTTTGTCTTCATACTTGAAACATCTTGTTAAAACTTATCAGAACCAAGTATAACACTTTCAGTGCAAGATACTCTTACATAATATTTGACGTATGTGTTTGTGTGCAAGACATTTTCTTAAGATATTAAATACAACATACACAATTCAAATAAAATAAAACAAAGTTCTTAACTTTTCATATGTTAAGGATACATCATTACAAATAATTATAATAATAATAATAAATGCTTGGCCAATGGTTTTCAATTATTCATTAAAAACAATTGGAAATTACTAAACAATAATTATTCAATAATTTGGTATTGATTATGAGTGTATATTTTTGCTAACAATAATTATAAGAGAGACAATGTTTTAAAAAGCCAATTAGTATGTGAAGCAATGTATGTATTGTATGCATTGTATGCACGTGTGTGTACTTATGGGTATATACTGATATTTTACAATTCATAATCTAATACTATTTCTGGTTGCTTGGTTTTTTTTAAATTATAAAAATTGTTTTATCTAAAATAATAAATCATTCATGGCTTTCAACCATCGGAATAATATATATTTGACTCCATCTGTTGAGCTCTTCAGATAGAGAAGATAGACTTGTTTGACTTCCTGTCCGATGTGTTGATGGCGAGACTCAGTGAGACTGTCTTCACCTTCTTCCAATAGAGAGTTCCAATAAGTGGAGTATCGGTCTGGCTATCTATAGGCTGTCTTGTCTGGTCTATCTGACAGTCTATCTATCTGCCTGTACTTCTGTCTGTATTCCTGTCTGCATATCTGTCTATCTGTCTGCATATCTGTCTGTATTTCTGTCTGCATTCCTGTCTATCTGACTCTGTCTACATATCTGTCTGTTTGTCTATGGTACAGTGTCCAAAGTAGGTGTACCATAGACAAACAGACAGATTTGCCTACTTGTCTCAATATCTCTGTCTGTCTGTCTATCTATCTGTCTCTGTCTGTTTGCCTACTTGTCTCAATATAGTGTACATGCCTCTGTCTGTCTGTTTTTCTGCCTCTAAACTGTAACTGCCTGTTTCTCTCTGTCACGATGTCCACAGTGTCTGTACGTCCGTCTGTCTGTCTGCCTGTCTGCTTATCTGTCTGGTTTTTTTTCTGCCAGCCTGTCTGTTTGCCTGCCTGCTCCTACAGTGTGAATGTCTGTCTGTTTGCCTATTTGACCCCTGCATCTGCCTCTGTCTGTCTGCCTGCCTACTTGTTTCTATATAGAGTGTATGACTCTGTCTGTCTGTCGGTCTGCTTTCCTGTTTCTACATTGTACATGTCTACCTGGCCTCTCTGCCTGCCTGTCTGTCTGTCTGTATGCCTCATCAAATGGCAAGTCCACAGAGATGAATTGTATAGATGTATCTCACATGGAGGAGATCTCCTGCCTCATCGTTAACCTACAGGACAGATAGTCATCAGTCCAATACCCACTGGAGAGTGATGCCATCTGACTCGGACCCTAGGAGACGAGTATTTACAAAATAACACCAGCAGCCAACATTAATATACAAATAGATCTGGAAATATAACTTGTTTCTGTTATAGCCTTAAGCGAGGAAAATGTTAATAATTACGGATTATTTTAATGTGCCGTCAACTTTTGTGAGGAAGATTCAGATAAAATTACTGTAAATCTTAAAGTTTTATCGAACATAAAACTAATATAAAGTTTAATTAATTGATTTTTGGTGTTAAAGTTTCTTTCGTCAGTATTTTTCAATACTAATATTTCTTACTGTAAATATGTAGACATACACCTTTAAGTCCTGTATTTATTCTGGTTGATGAGTTAATTCAAATTTCATAGAACATCTAATCGGTTGGTTACTAAAATCTATTATTATTATTATTATTATTATTATTATTAATAATACTCTATTCCTGTCTATTGCACAGAGTAGCGAGTACCACAAAGACCAAACTATTCCATTATGATCGCCTCTATGTTGTTAGCGTGTTGACCCACAAAACCGCATCTACGATGTTTTCATTCCTCGCTCATTTACATTCCCGTGGGCAAGAAAGTCGTCCCTTTGCCTCCTTCAGTATCCGCACATACAGTCGAAACAATTACGGAAAGTGGTATCGAAAAACCCCAAACCAAACAAGACTGTAATCAGCGGTAGAAACGTACATTTTCTCTGATAACGACATCCTCCGCATACCGACCATCCGAACCATTCAAAGAAGGCAGAAGAGATACTTATAATGCTAGGCACCCCGCAACACTTTCACACAGGGATCAAACAGTCGGTCCAGATCAACATCTGCGATCTGAACACCCCGAGGTGAGGACAAGTGCTACCTCCCACCAGGTAAACCCTCGTTAACCATTGTTTCCTCACCTGTGAATAAACAATGACTGCATCTCTGTGTCTCGCTGCCTGAAACTACCACAGAATGTATGGTCTGAATATATGGTCTGAAAGTATGGTCTGAAAGTATGGTCTGAAAGTATGGTCTGAATGTATGGTCTGAATATATGGTCTGAATATATGGTCTGAAAGTATGGTCTGAAAGTATGGTATTAACATATGGTCTGAATGTATAGTCTGATTGTATGGTCTAAATGTATACTTGTCTGTAAATATAATCTGAATATATCATCTGAACATATTGCTTGAATGCATCATCTAAACATATTATCGGGATGTATCATCTGAACATATCATCTGAAAATAAAATCTGAGTGTACATATTATCTGAACATATGTTGTCTGAATATAGCATCTGAACATATTGTTTGAATGTATCATCTGATTGCGTCATCTAAAAGGTACCATCTGAAGGTATGGTCTGAATGTATTTGGTCTGAACCTATCATCTGAATGTAATGTCTGAACATACTGTAAGAATATGTGATGAACACATAATCTTAAAATATGATCTAAACTACTAGAAATCGATTCATGTCTGGCTAAAGTGAATCTAGCTGAAGCAAGGTTATGAAAATTCAGGAGAATTACTGATGTATCGGTTATTGGATCGTCGTTGGCCGACCAGATATAAATATATTTCAATATCTGGACCAGACCTTTATTAAAACCGGAAGCCATTGATCAGGTTCATCACAATAAGTGTTGTAGTTGCCTCTCTATCGTGGTATTACGGAGACGGTGCTGTGAGCAGATAGTGACTAAATTCCTTCAGGCTCAGACGAGATTAAAGGACCAATCTCTCAGATTTTTGAAAGACGTAAATATATCACACACTTACAGGCTGGAACGCTTTGTTAGACTGCATTCGTTGGTGCCATTCAAAATATGTACTTACCTGAAAAGAAAAGATACATGTTGTTAGGAAAATGTTATTGTGTAACACAACAAAAACTTTCGGAATCGGAATCTTTTTTCTAATCATTTTTATTTAGACAAGCTGAACAAATAACAAAATCCTCTTTGAAAATTTGTAAAGAAAAGAAAAGGCCTTCTAAAAACAAAATGGGCCCTAAGGTACTTGTTGAGTACAATTTCATGCTCAGCTCAAATTTTAGGAGTATAAAATCATACAAAAATAGTTTCATAACTTTGGGGGCTAGAAAGTCATGTTTTTATTTAATACAATATAAAGCTAGTTATACAATATAAGCACAACAGAATAAGACAATGTCACAGTAAAGTATGCACATTGTAGATATCAAATCTACTGAAGTACTGTCTTAAAATAATGTTGTCATATTTGCTGGTATAGTTTGAATTTAATCAATTTGGGTTGTCATCTCCAAAGAATCTTAATAATGCACACCAGATAACAAATTATGTTCAACAGATATTCATAACAGCTGCAGTTTGATTAGAAGAATGTTAAAGTTAAATATATTGTGGAGAATTTGCTCATTAGTAGAATGTGAGCACGTCCTGGTACATGGAAATACTTGTGCTATATAAATCTACTTATTATTAGTATTCATTTTTAGTATTAGTATAATTATTACTATTTTAAATAATATTATTTGGCATGTTACAATATAACATATTACTATGCAATTGTTTATATGGTTTCTAAATTTCAGCATTTAATTTCAGCAATTAAACAGCGATAGAAACTCACTTTAAAACTTACTAGCACAAATAGTGATACAAATAACAAATGTTATGAATTTCTACTAGTCCTAATGCTGGCACACACTAGCGATTTCCGTCGCCGATTTTCGTCGGGGGCAGGGGGATAACCACAATATCCATAGCGCTGAATGTTGCAGTAAATCTGCGAGCACCGGCTGGTACTGACAGACCAAGGATGATAACTGTATTGCTAGGGTACAGACAGTGCATCCTATCATGATTGCGTCGGAAAGGCAACTTTCGCATATATTGATACCAGGCCCCCTGTATAGAACATTTTTTCTTCATTTATTGCTTTAAAAAAAGGATGAATAGTACACAATTATCATGTGTTTAGGAATAATGGCATAAATTTATGATGCTTTAAGTGCTAGCATATGACATGTCTGCCATTCATAGCATCTTTGACATCATCTTGTGGGGTATATCTCGACAGAGCAGAAAAAAATACAGTTATTTACAAGATTCACGAGAAAACGTAGTCCTCTGAGTAAATGTTTGGATTTGTTTAACAACATATCTCGAACTGCTGTAAACCTGGTATAACTAGGATACACTCTGATACCATCAAGCAGGTCCTTGTACATGCAACATAATGAGCAGTTAGGAAAGTAGTCTCTACATAACACAGCATAATGAGCAGTTAGGAAAGTAGTCTCTGCATTGGAACAATACACACGCATGTTGTATAGAAATCATATTATTGGGTTTTTCGTTGTTATTTTGTTGTTGTTTTTTGTGTTTTGTCTAACAAAACCTAGATTGTAACGTGAATGGAGATTTGTGACATTGTGAACCCAAAGTTAATACTATTAAAAATGTTTGTATTATGTGAATCAACATTCATTACTTATTTAAGAAATATAATGGTGTTATTTATCTCAAAACGGCCGTGTGCCTCATATCAGTGTATAAAACGCCAGCAATTTCACTGCCAGACATGAGGACTGGCATGTTTGAGAAGTTATCCGTCCTTACATATTTCTGTCCTGCATAGTGTTACCAAACCTCCAATGAATCTGAAATCTCAAAGCCTTACTTTACAAACTTGTCAATAAAACATGCACAGAACAATTTGCATTACATATTTATGAAAGATTATTTTCCAGAAGGCCTTAATTGTGCCTTATATTTATTTCATGTTTGTTATCTAAACATTGAATCATGTCCCTAAAAAACATAAAAACCTTGTTGATAACGATACAGCATAGTCAGAAAACCCAGTTGATAATGATAAAGCATGGACAGAAAACCCTGTTGATAATGATAAAGTATGGACAGAAAACCCTGTTGATAATGATAAAGTATGGACAGAAAACCCTGTTGAATGATAAAGCATGGACAGAAAACCCTGTTAATAATGATAAAGCATGGACAGAAAACCCTGTTGATGATGATAAAGCATAGACAGAAAACCCTGTTGATAATGATAAAGCATGGACAGAAAACCCTGTTGATAATGATAAAGCATAGACAGAAAACCCTGTTGATAATGATAAAGCATGGACAAAATAATGCAAGCTACCACAATTCATTGATCTGTTTGGTGAATCCTTCGGCAATATGTAAAGATTACCGGAGATAATCAAAATCAATACTGTTATATCAGATGTATTTCTGACATCCATATTTTATTGCATGATAAATCCTCAGGTGGTTCTTTGATCTTCCCTGAAACATGTTACAACAATCCTAAATTTACCTTCCGATGATCGAGTTGACACGATCATATTACAAGTGTGAGAGGGATGAAGGTCTTAAAAGAAATGTATAAAAAAATACTTTTAAGACATTAATTTACCTTCCAGCCTTTGACACTATACTATTACAAATGTGATAAAACATAAAGTTAAAAAATAATTCAATAAATAAATTTAAATACTTTTAAGACTTTAATTTACTATTCTATTTTCAAAGGTGACACTAATCCATTCCAAGTGGCATGGATATAAAGTTAGTAAAAAAATAAAGGCTTCAATGCACTATCTTAAAATGTTTTGAATTGACCTTATTGTATTTTAATCTTAGTAGACTTAAAGCTCCGAAAATATAGACTAAAATATTAACCCTCTCCATGCTGGAGGCAACTAGAGATGCCTTAAAGAGCAGTGCCTGTGCCTAATCTAGCAGGGAAAAGGGTTAAATTGACTTACAATGTTCGGGTTCACGCTATTGCATTAATAGACATTAAATTATTAATTTGTGAATTCAATTACCGGTAGTATTAAGTTCAAGAATATACTAAAAAGCAAGAAAACATTTGAGATCCCATATACAGTTTATTTGATATCATTGTCCTCTGCACAAACATTGAAGTGAGCCTAGTACATTCTTCTCGAGTACCTAATTGGACGGTAAATACACAAACCCTACAAAGGAACAATAAATCTTCCCATCTGGGGAAGCACTCATGGACCTGACAACAAGGATCATTAAAAGAAAACAAACTGTAAACGAGAGAAAATAGAAAACAGCATATTTTCAGACTCTTTACCATTTCACAAACAATGTGTTATCTAGTTTCTAAATCTGTGTTTGTCCTGTATGTTTCTCCACTCATCTTTATGTCGAATGAAATGCAAGACAAATCTTCCGGCTTTCTCGTCAGTAAATACAAATAAATAGTCCTCAATACCTTCAGTAATAGGCTATCTTAATGGTATTGGGTTGCTGATTACAATTAAATACTTTTTTCACAATAGAAAGATAGATGTGTACTATAATATGCTTATCATGTGTGCATGTTGGAATTGCAATGTTCAACGCATGAATTATTATTTAATAATAATAACAATAATAATAATAATGAATTAAGTCAGTGAATTATTGTTATCCATTACAGCGGGATATATGAAGAGGAAGAGGAAGCTCGAAGAGGAAGAAGAGGAAGAGGGGAGCAGGAAAAGAAGAAGAAGAAGAAGAAGAAGAAGAAGAAGAAGAAGATGAAGAAGGAGAGGAAGACTTCAATTGAAGGGCAAATAGTACACATATCCCCAAGAATCTCAAATCACTGTTTAATATGATTTTGTTTTCAATTTAAATATTTCACAACCAGTTTGCGCTATAAATAATCACGTCCAACTTAATACCTTACCATAAAAGTCTCTGTCAAATAGATTTCAACGGTGAAACTAAGAATATGTTATTAGCACTCCTAAGCGATAACCTAGCAAAACGATGCCAATTGTCAGATAGCAGGAATCATCTTCCCTACACAACAAACAGTATTACTGTCTTAATTTACACTGGAAAGCCTTCTTTATTACATCTAAAGACATGCTGTACATTTCTATTGACAGGTCGAAATTATTAACATTTAACATAAAAGATGTAAAAGATGCGTAAAGATTACAATTACAAAAAATTAAATAAAATAACGTTAAATAGTTCTATTTAAATTCCCAATTGTTTTTCATTGAAGCTATTTTAAAAATGTGTGTACTACTTTCAACAAGTTGATGATCAATTGTCTTGATAGTGTTACACCATGACATTAAGCAGAAGAAATTAAGGAATGCCATTATTGTAATGTAATTTACCCGCTTGTGATCTTAATGAGTCAGACATGAATCAGACAATTATAGTTCATATCTAGTAGAAACATCAATATAATAAACCTCTGATAATATGGCCATCTTTACGAAAAATTCATAAAGTTAAATTTAAAGTTGAAATTCAGAAACATAATGAAAAATTCTGAAAATTGAAGTTTCATTTTCACTTAAAAATCTGAAGAAAACTGAAATCTGTCATTATATCTTAACATCTTCACATGAAGCAAATCACCACCAGTGATAGTCAGTATAGTAGAGCATAACAGTTTGATGATCGTATTTATTTAAACAGACCAACAGCTACAGCCATTATCATGACATCATCAAAGAAGATTTCAAAGACTACCACACGCCTGTAATTGCCAGTTGATGAATTTGTAATCACAAAGTCATCTAGCAACAATTATCTAACATTTGAGGGACCACCCCCAGTGCTATTAAAGGGACGGGGATATTAAAGCAGTGTTCTGATATTAACAACTGTCTGGTGAATGCCAGAGGGTGTGAACTCTGACCTCCCCCTCATCCTCAATCCGCATGACTCCGTTCCGACATGGACATATGGTAAATATGATGAGAAGAGATGCAGAGGAATGATCCAGTAAATTGCTACATTGGCTGGAGATAAGAGGCTTTTAGTAAAAAATTCCGTAATACAAATATTTACTATGTTTTCCATCTTACATTCATAACACTTCTTTTACTTTTTTATTCATATTACTTCTTTTACTTTTTTATTCATAACACTTCTTTTACTTTTGTATTCATAACACTTCTTTTACCCTTTTTTATTCATAACACTTCTTTTACCCATAACACTTCTTTTACCCTCTTTTATTCATAACACTTCTTTTACCATTTTTTCTTCTTTTTTTCTTTTACCTTTTTCTTTTTTCTTTTTTTTAAGTCAAGTATAGTGACAGCGTCACTTAAAGATTATTTCACAGTCCTATATAACACATTTAAGTCCTTATACATGTATAACACATTGCAGTCTGTATATATAAAACACATTGAAGTCCCTATACATAGCACGCTTTACTTAATCTTTATATCACAATGGCATTGCAGTTCCTATGTAAGTCAATTCAGTCCTACATAACACATTTCAGTCTTGAATAACACACTGCAGTCCAATATAAAACATTTCAGTCTTGAATAACACACTGCAGTCCAATATAAAATATTTCAGTCTTGCATAATACACTGCAGTCCAAAGTAACATACTACAGTCCTATATAACACACTGTAGGTCAAACTTAACAGATTGCAGTCCTAAATACAGTTTACCACAATGACACAGTTGTATCTTTGAATTCACTGCTCACTTAAAACAAGTAAAACATGTTGGGGTGCAGTTTTCAATCAGACCTGTGTATATCTGTAGATGGGCTTCGCTCGCTGCCAATGTGTGGTTTATTTACTCGTATATCCCTGGCACTGATGCACTGGCGGTTCGTGCATGTGGTACATTCATGTGGTACATGCAAGTGGAGCTGCATGTGGTTCCTTCTCCAGGCGAGAGATTGGGAATAACCATTGCCACTTTCATGCATTTTGATGTTTTCGTCTTATTAGTCCTATTCAACTTTCAGAAGAAATAGTAATTACTATCAAATATTTTTAAATTGGGGTTTAGAGCCACTTTCAGGATTCTTTGACTTCTATCACAGCTTGTATTGTCAGTTTAGGGCAGGAGGAAACCTGCAACATCAGTAGTGCTGAATGTTGCAGTAAACCTGCAAGCACTAGCTGGTACTGACAGACCAAGGATGAGACATGCATTGCCACTTTATAGACAGCGCATCATATCAATATTTTGTCAGAAAGGTAACTTTCGCAAACATTGATGCCGGGCTCTCTGGACGGGATTTAAACTTGGGTCCTTTGGCTCCAAAGTCTAAAATTCTACCATTGGGCTATTACCCGAAGAAGAAGAAGGAGGAGGAGGAGGAGGATTTGAGGAAAAGAGTGAGTGAGTTATTGTTTTACATCGCAGCAGGGATCTTTCAGCCATACGTGAAGGATCAGAAGAAGAAGAAGTATATTTGTAAGGCATGTAATGAAATAAAAAAAATCATATATAATCTGAATTTCTCACAAAAGAAGAAGTTTAAGGATACGTCCATTACTGAAAAAGATTCCAAACTAGCTCAGTAATTGAGTAATGACACCAAGTTGTCAGCTCGCTCCATGACTTGGATCTCCGCACAATACAATATTCTGTGGACTGACACAATCAAGTAAACCCCAAATTGACTGACAGAATGACAGAATGACAGAATGACAGAATGACAGAATGACAGAATGACAGACAGTGCACAAGATTACGAAACGAGCTAAAGATTTTAATTAATTAAAATAGTACAGTTCAGTGCCTTTAATTAGACCACACACTATTCTAAGTAATTAAATAAATAAATTTACTTAATTATTCAGAACTTGTCTGCTATTTTCGATACTGAAAAATGTTTACAATGCAAAATTAATTTGGAGTATTTGTACATTTGCCAATACATATATTACTGTTATTCATGTCTTATGAATAATATGAAAACGGATTACATAGATTTTATAGTCAATACTGAAAATGACATAAAATTAAACTGTATAATATTATACTTATTATACTTATACTTATACTTATATTATACTTATATTATATATATATTATACATGGCACAGTGTTCAATAATTCATTTAATTACCAACAAGAAAATAGTCCATTAATTAATATCTTTAATTATTAAGAAAAATAAGTCTGTACTGAAGAAAAGTTTATTTATGTCATATATGCTTTCTCTAATAATAAATCCATACGTAATTTGATAAAGAAAGAAAGCTTATAAAATAGAAATGTCAAATCTGGAGAAATTATCAGGATTTATCTCAAAGGTTGTAAGAATTGTGTGAACTTAATGACAGGTGTTAGTTATATCACATCAAGCAGATCAATACTGGGTTGTCAGAGCGGTTGTCAGAGGGGTTGTAGCCGTGACAAACCCGTGACGAGAGGCATCGACCCCTCCGTGTCGCTATCGGGTCATCTCTGCAGAAATTGGACGCCAGCAGCAAACAGCAATAATTTAACTCAAACCAAACCTGCGTGAATTATTCAATAAGTAAACAAAAAAATAAAGTTATAAATTGTTCGGCTTTATGATTTTCCATGTTCACGACACCTGCCGTTGTTGCTTCGGGGATTTAATGCAATATTTGTGGTCAGCCTCCGGGGTAAAACTCAATAAAACGTGTAACTTGTCAATTGATACTAGTGGGTCTTTAAGCCATGCTTTTAGCAATAACATGCCAGATAGTGCACTGATTAAACTGTGGCTTCCATGAACAGTAATTTTATTAAAGTGGCAACACCCTTAGGCCTTACTTTATAGCAATTAAAAATAAGTGAATTGTTGCATAATTTGATGGTAGTAAATGTTTATATTGCCTGATTGTTTTTCACATTAAAATTCATTTGATCTTCTTCTGGTTGGGCATTTAAATATTTAAAGCCATATTATAAAATATAATAAAAATAATAATAAATAAATACGTTTTAATGCAAGTATTTTATTCAAGCAGATTCTTACTCCTAATGTCTAATTTATCAATATTTTAGACGATTTATTTGAAGCACAACTTGGCAGAATGGTAATCCACATACTATATTTAGCGCACAGCACGTGGTTGGCACACGTACACAGACAACAGACATGGCTGAGTGTCAACAACACGTGTAATATCCTGCTATATCACCACACGTGCACCATGGAATCGGTTTCACAAATCTCAAGACGTAGTGACCTAGCTATCTCTACTTTGTGTTTGCAGGTTTAAATCGTCTCTTTTTTTTCTCTCACAGACAGCAATAAATAATGTCCACTGCCAGAGGTTCATGATTTATGAACAAGTTGGGGTGTTTTGTTAGTAAGTTAAAACAGAAATTAACGTAAAAATTGGTGATTGTGTCTCTTTAATTAACGGCCATTTCAAATTTCATGAGTGTATAATTATCATGAAATGATAAGTTAAACAAAAATTATAGTTAATATATGTATTGTATGCCTTTAATGTAAAATTAATGTAAAACCAAATTATTTTAAAAAAAATAAAAACTGTTAAAATATGTAAATAATTTGTATTTAATTTAAAACTTAAAGCTAGTTTTCTTCTGATTACACTTTTATTACAATTACAATTAGTTTATAAGAATCCAGATGTAACAGTCTGAGAGCTGCAGTCGTCTTTACATGTTTCAACACTCTGACCCTCTGAACATGTACAAAACATGATCTAATTTTGATAACCATAAAACAATTGAGAACTTCACCATCGTTAGTATCTTGATTTTATTATTTCCTGTGGGACAAAACCAAAACGAATCGATACTTAAATCACAGAAATCAGAAGAAATATTCATAATTAACTAAAAAACAGACTTCCATGAATGCATTCCTAATTTAATTGTATTTTCACAAAAGAAAAAGACATCTTTATCATCCATTTCCCAGAAGACATTCAAAGGAGAAATAAAAAAATTGTTGGTAGCTTTTATTTTACATTACATTGTAACCTATCATATGAAAAACCTACCAGTTAAAATGACGACCAAATCAAATAAAGTTCTGACAGTCAAATAAAGTTCTGACGATTCATACAAATTCTAAATTGTGTTTTTCTACAACTTATCGTTACTCTATATGGTGTCTTTATCAAGATGTTTAAACTTGGCACAATATAAAATATCATTATCATTATTATTATTATTATTATTATTATTATTATCATCATCATCATTCTAAATGTGTCATTACCCTTACCTTTTTAGAAGGAACAAATCGTCTGGCAGAAGGATTGTATCCAAAGCGTTTATGCATCTTGAGATAAGTCTATTGCATCTCGAGATAACTATTGCATCATCTCGAGATAAGTCTAATACACTCACAAGCACTTTATTAGTCTTCATGCATCACTGGGGGTATTATCTCACATTCACATTTATAGTTTCTCCTCTGTTGAGAACTGAGAACGGCAGCCGAAGGTCCGACAAAAGTTACTTCCCTTGATTGCTCCGGGTTCAATCAGAATCTGACCGTATTATTTGCTTTCAATTACCCCGGCCACGACATTAATGGGGATGCACCATACAATGTCACACTCTGGAAAGAATAAAACCATTCTTTTTCTAATGCCACTTAATCATTTTCGGTGAATGAACAAAATTTCCAAATGGTAAATTAGAATTTCGTAAAGGTATAATGTTCGAATCGAGGCATCCCGGACGCAGCAGGCATTAAGTTTCGTCAGTTAGCATCT
This sequence comes from Lepetodrilus galriftensis, assembly GCA_032361785.1. Taxonomy (NCBI): domain Eukaryota; kingdom Metazoa; phylum Mollusca; class Gastropoda; order Lepetellida; family Lepetodrilidae; genus Lepetodrilus; species Lepetodrilus galriftensis. The sequence goes on along the minus strand of JAUTBZ010164885.1, from coordinate 9,672 downwards.
TCACGTGGCATCTCAGAGTAAACAGCATCATCAGGTCTTTGAATGCGGTCTCTTGTACAAATTATCTGGTCATCACATAATCCAATTCCGTTTTGTCCCCTTGACTTCTTCCACAAAGTCACCATGAGTCACCGACTTGCTTCCGCAATAACCCTCCGTCCAAATTTCATTCCTACTCAACTGTTGCACACAGGCAAATTACTTTCTGCATCATTTGATTCGCGGACTCGTTTGAAAATTCCTAAAACATTGGCTTAATAATGCTGCAGATATTGCCCCCAACAGGTCATACAACCGCATTCCACATGTACAACTGCATTCCGCGTGTGGTCACGTAGTATAAAAAAAAAATCACACGTATCTTAAGGGCCTTTAATAAACATCTCATTCTGACTGAGTCATCTCTTTCCTCCTTGAAATTGGTGTCCTCAATTTATCCCTGGTAAATTTCATTTTCCCTGTGACCAATGGCATAAATATCACTTCACCTCCAACTAATCACGTCATTCTGCACTTGGACAAATGTGCTCTGCACCAATCAAATCTATTTCCAATTTGTCTGACAAGTAACCGACAAGTCAGAACTTACGACCCGATTGTAATACACCTCGCACATATCCACAAGAAACTTGAAATTTCATATCAATCCATATTTCCCATTTGTAGATGAAATATTCAACACTACGTTGTTCTTATCCAATCTGTTGTGGACTTCCTAGTATATCCGAACACTTATATGTATCAATTTTCACACTGTAGTGTCACATTACCTGATCATAAGTCAGTAGGATACACACTCAATAACAACTTTCAATTTAATAGTAGCTACAGGCACAGATGTCATTGATAGCGAACATTTCACTTGTAATACGCATTAATCACATATGTAGCATTCATTTTCAGTCCTAAAATTCACAGGCAGGAAATCGTAAAAAAATGCTTTTTAAACAAAATTAAAACCCCTTGTATTCAATTGTAAAGCTTGTTCATTTGTTGCATATCTGCTTTCAGTTTGTTATTGAATAACAATAAAATATTTCACCCAATGGCGACCTGCTGTCTGATGCAGACCGCGACAGCTTTAGATCTAGTTATTTTTAAATGCCCAATAAATATCCAAAGTCCGTTTTCACTCGAATATTTTCATCCATGTGTTACTTCAGCGTTTGCAAAGAAAGAATTCCTATTGAGTGATCCTTTTCTCCTTGAACATATCTTCTCTCTTTGAGAATACTTGTCGTTCGTGTGAAAAGTGACGTAAATCTTCTCTTGTAGTTAATAGTAAGCAGTTTGTTCACGTTAAGAAACATGTGTTGGGTTCGATATGGTAACAGCTTTTCATCTCATTCTACCTTTCACTAAACTTTTTATTTTTTTGATAGTTAAGAATTTGTTCCGTTTTTTAAATTGTTCAATGGATGAATAAAGTCTATCATAGGACAATTGTCAGCTGTCAATTTCAGTTGTCAGTTGTGATCAATTCTATCGCAATTCAGTGTCAGCTTAATATTTTTGTGATTTGAAGAGGACTATCGTCAATTTCACTTAAAGCTAAAAATATCCTCATTGTTACGATATTACCTCATTGACTCGAGTCAATATGTTTGAAATGGAAATAATATTAACCTCAGAGTCACTACACATTCAATTATGGATGGAAAAGGAAGAAAATTAAATGAAATATCAATTTTTTGTCACTTTATACTTCTAAAACTTCCAGGATTCATAAAACTGTAGTTAATTCTTGTAATTGGTATATAAAAAATGCCACATTATTTCCATCGAAATCAATTCAAATTTGATTACGTTAAGATCTTCAATATTGTCAAGAATGTGATAATTGGAGCAAGAGAACACAATGAACACCACAATGAACACTACAATGAACACCACAATTCCGTCAGATAGTGACCGTTACTTAGAAATCATCAATATCTTGTTAAATGATCTCTGAACAGTATAAACAATTCAAATGTTCGATACTGTGACACAGCCAATCAGAGAGCTTTGTGGTATATCCATATTTGTGTGTACGCGACATTCCAGAAGAAATCCAAATGAAAAAGATCTCATGATAAATCTTCGTCTAAAAGGTTTCAAAGTACACCGCAGCAATTTTGAATCTCACTGATGCCAGAAATATTAAATTTCACTAAATCCAGCCAGAATTTACACATAGCCACAGTTTACATCCAGAGCCAGAATTTACATCCAGTCACAATTTACATCCAGTCACAATTTACATCCAGTTGCCCTTCCGAACAATGAAGAATAATATTCATGTATTACTGGTCATGTCATCTCTCACTGGTGTCCATTTCATCCTGATGACAAATGTGGCGCCTGACACTCCTCTGGAAAAATGCGACAATATCCTTATGTATGGTCATGACCAGGAATGTGACTTCACATTTCCGCACATCGTCCTTCCGTCGTGTCAGTCACGGTCCTGCCGTCCTGTTCACAATACCTGGAGATTAAAGTCTCAGACGACTTAGGCCACAAAATATGATAATAATCCGATATGAGCAACAATCCATTTCGTTAGATCCCTTGTCCACTTCAATTTTTTATGACTGAGGAGGCAATCCAATTACAAGAAGGTTATTGAAGCAACAGTATTTGCGATGACCCGTCAGTCCGTCATCCTGCCAACAGATGACACTGTCGAGCTTCGGCACCGTATCTCTCTGTGGAGGCTATGGCAACACAGGCATGCATTTTGCACGGCCATCGCCAATTTCGTTAATTTCGTTTGTCAATTAAGGGCTCAGTATTTGTCAGTGGGCCCAGCTGCCCGCCTTAAGAAGACCCCTCCCCTTTAAAAGGGGACTGAATAATTGATTGGATGAAACAAACGACACTCAATTTCATGTCATTGCCACCGCAAAAAAAAGGGTAAATATTGGCCTGAAAGGCCTATTGGATTCTGTCAGCAAAATGAGGCCTATTACATGGTGTTTAGATAACAATAGTTGTAGATGATACCGATGCTAGCATGTCAATTTTAGGTTGCTCCGATGTCGAAATCTGAGTCACTGATTCGACACGCTTCAACAATTTCAACTCATCATTATTCTAAGCAGGAATATCTGCTGGGGTTTCAATTTTGACTTTTGTTTTGAAATTTCCTAAAGGCATTTTTTTTTTATACGAACAGTTATGATTAATTTTATGCAAAATTGGACGTTACACGTGCATGAAGTGTAAAAAAAATAAACGTTTCTCAGTCATGGGGAGACACCAACAATAGAATAAATTGTTCACAAGGATTAGCCTCTGGGAGATTAACGTCTTAATTCAAATTAACGACGCCATTTTCAAAATGTTATGTTTAAATAACTCTAAGCATAGACTTCCAGCTGAGGTTTAATATCACAACAACGAGACGCTGTAATTGGCTCGATATTCGCAGGATGTTTCAGGATGTTTCAGGAAACAAGTCTAAAGAATAGACATTGAAACATCATTATTCTGAACATAATTTCCATTGAAATCTCGAGCAGGGTGAAATTGTTCATAGAGAATACTTGGTACCTCCAATAGGAACATAAAGAATATCCGATGTTCAAAATTACCGCTAGCCCGGGCCATTTCTCCCAATGCTAAAGATATCCTAAGAGCATCTAGAAATTCATGTTTTTTGTAAACATTTGTTATTTGTATCATTATTCGGACCAGTAAGTTTTAAAGGTAAGTTTCTATCACTGAGTATATCGCATACTATTTTATTCATTCCATCAATACAAGTAACAATATTTAAGTACATTTTCTTAGAGACAATTAAATATTAATTAAGAACAGATGGTTCCAATTGCTTACTAATCAATCTAGAATGTGTAAGACTGACTAACACACACATGACGGGATTCCCAGTAGATTTCATTGGATGACAGTTCTACACTAGTCAACACTTGTGGTGTGAAGTTCAAAATTGGTCAGCCACGTGGTGTTTGATGTCGAGACTAACGATCCATTGCTGACCAATACTAGGGATTCATTGTTGACCAGTACTACTTATCTATTCTGGACATTCAACAAATATACTATAAGTATTGGACTAAACCTGAACATAGTTTTACTAGGAGGCCAGTATAAAAGTGTTTTCAAGTAATTTTCGGTACTAGAATTCCATTGTATTTTTTATTGTGTTTTTTTAAAATTGTGGTTAAGAGTCGGTTTCAAGATTCTTTCACTGTATATCACGTCTTGTCAGTTTTATGGCAGGAGGAAACCGACAGCATCTCTATCACTGAATATTGCTTGAATATAACTTTTTCACTCTAATATTTGTTCTTGGTAAAATTAACTCACTCAGAAGCTATAGCTACAGTAACAAAATTATTGCAAAACATTTAAAAAAAAATTTAATCATCATACTACATGGTGAGCTTAAAATCTTAATGAAATAACAGAAAACATATGTTCTTGTTATTGTATATATGCCAAGTAATTTATATTAGAAGCCACATCAGATTATTAGTGAATAATAAGTAGCTATGATAGATAATGGAAAATAAAAAGTGTTATTGCATACACATAGACAACATGAGAACGGAGACATTTAATGTGCATCTAATTTCTTTTAAGAAATTGAACTTGAAATGTTTTCGGTTTTAATGTAAACAAATCTGACATAATATCTCCACTAACTCATACACATAATCAAATGAGAAATCAATTTAGATAGTGTTACAAAACTAACTCTATTTCGGCCCCATTTTCAATATTCTAAGACATAAAATATCATCAACGCAAATAAACTTCTTTTTCTTTTAATTCAATAAGAAACGTGAAACCCAGATTGAAATCAGTTTGTCCACAAATGGAGACATCACTCCCGAAAATAACATACTGTGTGACAAAACCTTATTAAAAGATTCCCCATGCCTTGGGGGTGAGGAAAGGGGCCACACCCGACCCCTCCCATCTCACGGACTACTCTTGTCCCTGAACAATAGGGGCTTTGCGCACCCGAGCAAAGGCACGAGCGAGGGGTGTAGTTTTGAAGAGCTTACGGGGAAACAAAAGTAACGTTCGTAACACGACGTATCATTATGTGACAGATGGCTTTCTCTGAGAGACAATAGGCACTGGCTTTGATTCGAGGCGGAATCGTTAGAGATCTTACAGGACATTATCTCAGGGAATCGGGCGCTAGGTATCCTGCATGCTCCATGTGAAATTAGCCTCCGTTTAACATGTGCCACACTAGCATGTTTTATTCAAGAAATGGAATCATTTTACGTCACATGTATGCATGGAATTGAATTTCTCTTATACTAAATTAATTGCCAGTGAATAATTAAACATGAGCGAGAGAAGTTATGTAAAGTTTAGGATGGCATCTGGTCTGGTCTGTATGCGGTCAATACTAATAATATTGATGATAACAACAACAGGAACAGCTTATATAGACAAAGAACAGAATAAATACATAGGACAAGGTACAAAATGTATAGGACAAGGTACAAAATGTATAGGACAAGGTACAAAATCTATAGGACAAGGTACAAAATATATAGGACAAGGTACAAAATGTATAGAACAAGGTACAAAATGTAAGGTACAAAATGTATACGATAAGGTACAGAATATATAGAACAAGGTACAGAAACTATAGGACAAGGTACAACATGTATAGGACAATGTACATATGAAATAGGACAAGGTACATAATATAAAAGACAAGGTACAACATATATTGGACAAGGTACAAAATATATAGGACAAGGTAAAACCTATATATGACAAAGAAGATAAATTAAAGAACAATGAGCTATCACAATTTTTGTGTACCAACATTCACAGATATATGTTAACTCTTTCAACATGTCCAACCACAATTTACAATCGTCATTCTCAGACGTCCAGCCCTTATTGTCCTCAGACGTCCACTCAACAATAGCCACTGGTCATCTCCACGTGGACATTGATTTCCTTCAAATAGGGGGAGAAAACCCCAGGGACCGCGGCCAAAGCTCGCGAGGATTACATTAAGGGCACATGGTGACACACCAATTACTATCATAGAAGCAGCCCACTGTTGCTTCATACTAATTTCCGTACACTGATAAACTAATTTCCAGTACAGCGTGTGCAGCTGATGTGCATGCTCGCAGTGTTTAGTCAGAGCCACTTGGACTGGGGGGGTTTCATAGCGAGAGCGATAGTCCTCACGTCCCTTTTATTTGAAAATTGTTTTTAATCAATGGAATGAAAACAACCGAAACATCGTCTCCTAATTTAACAAATAATCCTGGTTGTCTCAATTTAGAATCTGATGGAGGAAAGATGATGATAATGAAAGATGAAGACCCCCCTTTGATGGTCACCAATGTGTAAATGGTTACTCAATGGTATACCAATTTATTGATGTTCATCAATGGTAAACCAACTTGTTATAGTAACTGTAAAGTTATATTGGCTAATGGTATACTAGATTATGTTATACTGGCCAATGATTAAATAACATTGTAATGTTGGCCAAAGATATTTTTTCAATGGCATACTAATCATTGCAAATGTGTGAAAGATTCCCGCAGCGACGTTAAACTCCATATTCACTCACACTCAATGGCATACTAACATAAAATGGCATATTAACTTAGTACCTATCCTATGTTGGCCAATTGTAAACTAAAGTTGTGCCAAGATTTGTTGTTGTCAGACAAACAACTTGGTTTCAACTGTCACAGCACCTGACTATCCTGAGATTCGAACCCGAGTTGCTGGATTGTGAGTCCAACGCTCTACCGAATGAGCCAAAGGGGTAACCCCTATGGCCGAGACCAGTAGGAGCATCTTATATCTCACCCTGCTACACAACAATCTGGCTTTAGAGTGAGTGAATTATTGTTTTACGTCACAGTGGGAATCTTTCAACCATGCATGTCAATCCTTCCTTTATCACAAGAGTATAGTCTTTCCTTTTTGTACAACATTCATGTCATGTATTGAAAGAAGGTGATTTTAATTTCCCGGACAAAAGACGAATATCATAAGATATTGGTCAGATTAAAGATCATTATTATGAGGTATTGGTCAACAGCATGGTGCTGCGTATGTCCATTAATGGTCACTTCTCCAACTGACCAGTACAGTCCAGGGGCGGTCTTGTGGTCAGAGCTTGGACATGAGTCACCTGTCCACAGGCCAACTCTGTCCGCAAGTCCATCATAAAGCAATCACCCAAACTAATAACGTCAATTTCCAGCTGCCCCCTTGACCACTGATAACTGACCAGCGGAGGGAAACGTCTGCTCGCAATATAACATCATCAGATGTAATTAATTATGCATTTACCCTGCAGTCGCCGGCTAGAAATTATAAAGACGTTAAAACTTCATGAGTTAACCACATGGCATGATGCACCTGTGTTACAGTGACCGAGTAGTTCTGGGGTTTACATTGTGAGTTGGTTACAGAGGGAGCAGAACCTGAAACAACTATGTGTATAATGAATATAATAAAGACATACAAATTTCATGAATTAATCACATGTTATGCATTACAGTGAACGATAAGTTCTGGTTACAGTAGGAGCAGAACCTGAAACAACTATGTATTACATTGCTGGTGGTGTGTGCTATCAGATGTGTGTTAATGTAGAGTCTATCAATCTTAAAAGTACATGTATAGTTGACGTAAGATTTCAGGAATTATAAGAAGTTGTGAAACCAGTTTATCATAAATAATTTGCTGACATTAACTTGCTAGAGATTTTCAAGTAGGTTTTATAAAAGGTAATTCACAATAAGAAATTATTTGTGGTTTTGATAGTAATCCATCGTGAGTTTCAGTTTACCCATCCTGTAGTTTGCTTTGTTGGTCTTTACTCTATCTATGACTTGTGGTGGATGTGGTGGATGTGGTGGATGTGGTGGTGGCAGTGGTAGTGGATGTGGGTGAGGGTGGTAGTGGATGTGGTAGTGATTGTGAGGGTGGTAGTGGATGTGGTAGTGATTGTGAGGGTGGTAGTGATTGTGAGGGTGGTAGTGGATTTTGATTTCACTATATTTATAGTGGTTCTGGTCCCTGTTGCTCAAAACTATTCTAGCTACAACTATTGTAAGGTCAACGCTTTCTATTGTGGCAAACTATTGTAGCGCTACGACTGTTCTGAGAAACCTGGCCCCTGATAATTATTATATGCTCATATTATTAGTGCTGTTATGAGTGTTCTGTTTGTTGTTGTTGTTGTCACCACCATTACTGTTGTAATGTTGTCAATGTTACTGATGTACCCTCCCACAGTGTAGATGAGCACAATGGTCTCTGTACTTTCTGGTTTACTTTTTTTTTTTGTATTGGGGTTTAAAGTCGCTTTCTAGAATCTTTCACTAATATCACGACTTGTCAGTTTAGGGCAGGAGGAAACCCGCAACATCCGTAGCGCTGAATGTTGCAGTAAACTTGCGAGCACCGGCTGGTACTGACAATATCCAAGTTTCCCTTCTTAAATTGGTGGACGGTTGTTTTTGTTTGCGATAGTATTCTTGAATATTACCTATACAGTTACAGTAGTGGTCGCTAGTCACATAGTAATAATAGTAATAATAGTAATCCTAATAATAATAATGCAAGCTTTATAACCCCCATGTCCCACTGGTTTTCAATATTTTCATATTTTAATTACTTTAATAAATACGTGGAGTGAGTGACCATGAAATTTAACGTCGCTGCGGGAATCGTTGACCCATTTGCGACGATTTAATATATAGTATATGTATTAAATCGTCGCAAATATATATATATATATATATATATATAATATCGAAACATGCGGGAAATGGAGCTTGATGCACAATATACTTGTGCATATAATCTGAAATCAAATGTATACTAGTATCATTAGTATGTATACTTTCAGGTGAAATACGTTTGACCATGAAATATATCATTAAACAGTGATTGTATGCCTTTAAAAGTAATGCATGGTACACACACTCAAGCTATTATATTTCAATATTGTCTTACTCACTGTAAAGGCTGCGGGGCAATTAACTAAACCAAACGCACGGTTTCCGTTCTGCATATGTGTAAATCCCAGACACAACTTTTCCTTGGAATGCATAGATCTAGTACTTATCTGAAATGGATGTCGAGGTGAAAATGTTACCGTATACAATATTATCGAACACAAATGTTAATATAGGATGGTGCATCCGGGTATCCTGTGTCTATGAGCGTATTCGTTTCAATCAATCGAGCAACCCTAGGGTGACAGTCGCGTATCATCATGAGTGTTTGGTCATTGGATAATTTCCTCACCCGACCGTCGCCCTAGGGTTGGACGAATGTTTGAAACGAATACGCTCTTTGTGTCGTAGGTCAAAACCTAGGTACCCGGATGAGGATGGTGGTGTCAGGACTCAGGAACCATTGTTTCGGATCCTGGGGGCATATTCTCGAAACGTTCTTATGAACTTCTTAGCCTAAGAACAGTTCGTAGCCATACCAGGGGCGGATCCAAGGGATCCCCCTAGAATTGGAAAAGTTGTTCTATAAACACATATTTTGTATTATGGTGAAATTATGAGCCCCCTCTAAAATACACTTTGAGCAAATAACCTGAAAGTCTATATCCGCCCCTGCATATATACTATAAGTATAAGAATCGTAACTTAAGAACTGTTCTTAGGCTATAAGCAGTTCAGAATGTTTCGAGAA
>JAUTBZ010164874.1:0-10722 GCA_032361785.1 Lepetodrilus galriftensis | reverse complement strand
TTCCTCCAAAGTGGATATTTTCCTCGCTCTCGCTCGGAAAATATCAACTTTGAAGGAACTCGTGTCGTAAAATCAATATGTCACACTAGCTCGTGTATTAATCTCTATTTATCACTGGAAATATATATTTTTTAAATGTTTAATTGGGGTTTAGAGTCACTTTCTAGATTCTTTCACTAATATCATTTGTCAGTTTAGCTGAATGTTGCAGTAAACCTGCGAGTACCGGCTGGTATTGTCGACAGACCAAGGATGATATCTGCATTGCCACTATACAGATAGTGCAACCTATCAATATCGCATCAGAAATGTAACTTTCACAAACATTAATGCAGAACACCCCGGGGCAGGATTTGAACCTGGAACCGCTGGACATTAATTACCAGTAGTAAGATATTTATATAATAATTAATATATTTTTACACATTCATTCTAGTTGTTCATGATATACTAGTAGTAGACAGAACAAAATCTCACCTCAGATATAACAACTTTGATGTCAGTCTGGTTTCTGAAATGAAGCACACAATGAATAAATTAAAGTTTGTACATTTGTACATTTGTTTACACAAGTAAATAAAATAAAATATGAAAATATTGAAAACAAGTGTGGCATGCAAAAAAATGTACCGTAGCATGTTTCCCAATATACTTGTGTAGCAGGGGTAGAAATAAGTGTACATTTCCAGATAGCCAGGAGGGAATTCTAATCTGGAAACTAAAGTGCCCTCCTAAAGATATAAGGTCCCTTCATTTTAATGAAAATTTAAAATTGTAATAACAAAAGAATTGCTTAAACTTTTCAAAGTGGTCATGCTGATTCTTGTACAAGGGAACTTCCTTAGTTATAATCATAATAGAAAGATATTAGGTATACCTCAATTGAGGTGTGCAAGATTATGTATATGTATGTATGTGTTATAAACTTGGATTTATGTTTTTGTTAACAGTTTTTAAACAAAAAAAAGAATGGCCTATTGAAAATCAAGAGGGCCAAACGGGAACGCCAGAAATTAAGTTAGTGTGCACGACAGTAGTTTTAAGTGCCTTTGGCCGGCGGCCAGGCGTTATTTCTACCCCTGTGTAGATAAATCAAATGTTCACACTTTCAGGTAAAATATATTTGACTATGAAAAATGTTGTATTTCAGTAAGAGCTGTGTGTGTGTGTGTGCATGTGCGTGCGTGTGTGTATGTGTGTGTGTGATAGGCAGAAGGAGCTGGATGTACTAACTACACACAGACAACCCCGCCACCCCCCATAAACACAATTTCCATTCTGTCTCCTCTTGATTGTTAATCCACTATATGGAAATGTGCAAGTCTAAGGGCATGATTGAGGCCTTGCACGGAACAATTGTTAGGTGGCAGAAAACAATGTGATGACGTGAGCAACGGCGGAAAATGCCATTGTCTTGCCACTCGCAATACTATGTATGTGACATATTGATTGACGTCACATGCAAGGTCTCAATTCGAACTTTCTAATCTTTCTAATGCCTCGGATTTATGTTATTTTTACCATGTTTACAACTTGAGGTGAACATTTCAATGAAATCAAAGGGCACTTGGGCATCTGAACTTATATCTGATATTTATTCTAGAAGTAATAAATCATTGCACTGTTCGCCAATATACCTGAAGATAAACATTAACTATTTATCATTAACTAAATATCTAAATTAGTAAATACCTAATAATAAATGATGGACTGTGGATTAGGAATGTGGATTACCACTACACAAAACTTCAAAATATTCTCCTTGGCGACAAACATCTTCCATTATTCGACATTTCTGTGCATTAACAGCAAGATATTATTCGGTAAACTATTAAAACATACCTTCTTGATTTCTTAAAGTTTGCATTTTTATACACTAGATATAAGCCAACACCTAGAGCTGTTGCGATTGCTGAATTCCTCGGCGTGAGCTTACTGTACACAGCCATGTTTTCACCTCAGACGGGTCAAAGGTAATTTCCGGTCTAAAGTACACACGTACCCAGCAAAAATAAAGTGGCAGGATAAAATTTGTAAATTTATTTTTTAGGAATATATTATTACAGTGGGAACATAGATAACAGTTATTTACTCTCAATTATAGATTTACCCGCTAGATCTAAATACCATCAGATATTTAAAACATATTTTGTATCTTATAGGACCTACTCTTGTTGTAGAGTTGTAAATATAATTATGAGACATTGGGAGTGACTTAATTAACCAGAGGGTAGGCCCTACGTAAGTATACTATTATAATGAATTACATTAATTAGGGGTAGGGGTGGGGGGGTATACTATGCGATTAGTAAAAAGGTGTGGAGAAGAACAAAATATAGTTATAACCCGATATACCTATACAAAGATTATACTAATGCAACTCTCATTCTCTAAAATAAGAAGAATTTCTTTGTCTATCATAAAGATAGGCCTGCATCATGCGTTAACTGAATACAATCAATTATATAGTTGAAATATAAGTGGATGAACACATGAAAACAGGTAGACATGCTTTTGAAAATCTCATCTTTCATACATCTCTTCCGTATTTAAAATTTCATTTAAAGTTTCTCGCCTGGTATTTCTAATGAGCTACGGGCGGTAATCGATACCATTTTAAAAGTCCATCAGTGGGCCCTATTATATATTGTGTATTTAAGTTATTTCACAGTAATATGCTTATTAAAAAAAATTAATGAACAACACCGTTTATTTGTAAGCCTACCGATAATTTGAGCATCCTTAGTTAGAACCTCTAATGTGGTTCCCAGTGGATAGTAAGACACACATTTTGGATTGATAATTTGATGAATGCCTTTTCAATATATTATTTACATTACTATTATTATTATTATATCTATGTTGACAGTATTTCATTATATTAAAGCCAGTTGCATTTTATTTATTATGTTCTTTTCTAATTCAATTAAATCTAAATAAAATAACATTGATACATGTACACGTACCATACCTACAAGAGAGATATATTTAAAAATCGTTTGTTATGTAGCCTATAGAATAACAATATAATATTGTTCAAAGTTTGCTCCTTTCGTGTTTTAGATAGTAAGCTGTCAAAACATTGACAAGTTTTAATATTTTAAGACTGTTGCGAAAGTAGGCATTGCAAAAGAAAAACACCCAACATTTCTATGACAAAAGAAGAAACGGGCACCTGCTAAGAACGATAACTCTTGTCTGATAAGTCGTTCTCCTGTGTTGAGAAATCGTAAGCTGCCTAATCCAAAATGGTGTAAACGTCTTGTCAACAAGGTAACGAATAGTCGATAAATGATTAGTCTGTGCTTGATCGTATTCTACCTGTCGATAAAAATTAATTGGGCTTACCGATTATGCATGTCTGCGAAAAAGTTTCATGTTTATTGTTGTCAAAATGTCTAAATCTATCGCTTCATTAGTATTGACTGAAAATGGTTTGATTTCTCACTGAGATTCTCAGAATCGGTGGTGCCGTCTGATTTGTGACATGGCCTACATCTAGTCGGCTTAGTCGGTGTGTATAAGGGTCATAAATGTCTCATATCACAAACAAGCTGATGTATTGGGTAATCAAGTAGATAGACATCGGATGATTAGTGTTTCAGAAGAAATGTTTATCTGTTTATTATCGCAATCATTCAATGACATTTGTGAAACATAAAAACGTATTTCTTTCAAACTTTCATTGAAATACCATGTAGTGTCCTCTACGAAAATAACTACAAACCACGGAATATCTGGAAAACATATTTCGTGAACATTATTGCGCGGTTGTGAAGCTTGCGACGTTTGTATCATGACGTTTTCATGTGATGTCACAAAGGGAGAACGTCGGCTGCGTAGTGCATATGCTAGACCAGTTTATATCACCGGATAGTTTAATGAATCTTGGGCTATCCCATGTCTACTTACGGTTAAAATATATGGGATCCAGTTTGGGCCATTTATCTATTGATTTGGTCAATTTAAATAATGCAATTTCATATTCATCATGAAATGTCTAATTAAAATCATAAAATGTCAATTGTAGTAGTTTTAATAGACAAAATTTGATTTTCACATTGATTACAATATGTGCTGGTGACCAGAAAATGTGTCTGTCTCAGGGATAATAACTAACTTCTTGCCCGAATAATGATACAAATAACAAATGTTTACAAAAGACATGAATTCCTACTCACTCTTAGGATACCTTTAGCATTTGGAGAAATGGCCCGGGCGAGTGTTAATTGTGAACCCTGTTGTCTATTTCACTAATTTTGCCGTCTACTTTCAATCTTGCTGATACAACTTTGTAGATGAAAGTAGTGCCGACAGCCTTTTTCGGTCACTTTTTATTTTCGAGCCAATCACGTTTTGTGTTATAACGAGAGAACACATGCAAGTTCAGAGGTCAAATGTAAATGACATCAGTGGGCGATGGCTCGGCTTGGATCGACATAAAATTGATAAAAATGTAAACGAAATAGGGAAGTTACAAAAGTATACCTTAACCCATGTGTAGTTTTCACCTCACACTAATACCAAAAATATCCCAAGTTTAATTGACGATCTCTGTAAAGTTCTATCAGCTGAAAAGTAATCAGATTCAGTCGTCTGCTTTCACTGTTGAAACTACAAGCCAGACATCAAGTGCAACAGCTGTGCTTGCTCTAGTTTCCGGACAACTACGGCTTGCTTTAGTTTCCGACAACTCTGTAAAAATTATGTGTTAAAAAATAGAATTCCAGGCGTCTTATAACGAGGTGAGCAGTGTTATTCGCGTACACGCTCGAAAACCCCTGTCGCCAGTATATGATGTATGTAGGTATAAGTCAGTTTTCATGCTGCTGAAGTGATGACTATGCTTGGGGCGGAGTATTGTTAAATTTGAGCAGGACAATAATATTTTTTTGTGATACAAGAATGAGGAAGTGATTGTTCTTTACGTTTGCAAAAATTACCTTTCTGATGAGATATTGACAGGATGCCCTGTCTATAGAATGTCAATGCAGTCATTTATCCTTGGTCTATCAGTACCAGCCAGTGCTCATAGGTTTACTGCAACATTCAGTGCTATGGATGTTGGGGGTTTCTCTTGCTATAAACTGACAAACTGTGATATCAGTGAAACAATCTTGAAAGTGGATCTAAATCCTCAATTTAAAAAAAAATTAATAATAATAACAAATATTTGTCTGTTGTTTTTGTTGGGGTTTTAAAGTTGCTTTAAATGCACTATTCTAAATAAATGAATAAAATAAATAGAGGATCTAACATGAGTGGTCATTTAATACTGAATTTATTAAACGAGTTGGTAAAACTGATATTGTGATAAATACTAGGTATGTAATGTTCAATCATAGAATTGTTGTAAAATCTTGTTAATTTTTTTTAAAAATCTTGTGAGGTAACAAAAGTTAAGATATTCTGTAATGTTGTTTCAGATTTGGATTCCAGCATGCTCTAGCATCAAACGCTCCAGAAGATATTTGGCATCTCCATAGCGCCGTTCCTTTAGGCTGTACCAAGTAAATGAACACCTCGCACAAACAAGATAGTGGCAAAGAGTTGTCTTAGAATGTGGCGACATCACTGTACTTTTCCTGTGCAGTCGGTACTACCTCGCCAGCGAGTACAGACCAGGCAGTGTGCGAGAACATACAATTTGACAAAATTGTATGTTCGGAGTACTCGGAACACTCAGCACAGCTGAAAGAAATGTCATCCATAGCTTCATCTCCATATATCATTCATCGCCGCTATTCATTCTTCAGTGTAAAGGTATACAAGCTGCATTTCTTTTGCCTAAACTGTTTAGCTGCTTTTTCTGGTTCGAGAGGCCATGGTCAAATAACTGCGAAAGTGCAAATAAAACAACTCGCCTGACTCCCTCCAGCCGAAATCGCCAGATACCAGCGCAAGTCAGCTAGAATTTACCCGGTTGGCTTGCAACAGTTTAGCCGCAGGATGTATTGTATGTAAGCGGTGTACACCAAACCTAGCTGATTTAGGCAAATGGAATAGCCCTAGTAACCATGGTAACCTGTATGAAATATGTTTGAAGTACTGCCAAGGGTGTTAACATGACTTACTCATTATGTCGTATAGTATGACAACATTGTTTTCCTATCAGCAAGGAAAGTATTGCAAGCAATGAACTATGTTCATTTTATAGCAATATTGAATTTAGCATGTGTTGAGTGTTAGCATCTTGTTCTGTAATACTTGTATTTATTATGCAATATTTTGTTACATTATTTTATGTCATGAATTTCTCATTATTAATGTCTTCTAGATCATCCTTTGTTTCTAGCTATTTCTTTTTTATTTGATCTTGTTTTAATGCTACTTTAGTGTTGAATAAGTTTTACTGTATCAATTATGTATTTTGTTAGAAAATATTGCAATTTTTGTATGTACATATTCACAAAACGGTGTTGTGTTATATTCCCATTTCTACAGATTGTGTTAATTGTGCATATTTTCTGGATCACATTCTAATTTTAAAATTTATGAAAAATGTCCGTTTCTTGAATTCTAATTGATCTATGTTGCATTAAAGCAGTAGAAATGTGAAATTATAGTTAATAGTTGTAATAGCAACACACTCGTTCTTGAGATGAGATGGTTTGTTGTTCAATGTTAAAAGAATAAATAAAATGTGTATACCATATTACAACTTTTGATATTTGTCATCATATTTATGGCTACCAAACTTATGCCCTTTATTTTGTGCATATATGGCTTTATGGCCACTTTAACCCCTCTCCCTGCTGGATTAGGCATAGATAACTTGACTGCCTTCAAGGCCGTCTCCGGTCAACTACAGCAAAGTCTAGAGAGAGTTGACATATTATGGCTTGATAAATGTTTACTGCAAAAGAAAATCTGCATTGTGTTGGAGTATACAGCCGAGTACAGATGGCAGACTGGGAATTAACCCTCTCCCTGCTGGATTAGGAACAGTCACAGCTCTTTAGGGCATTTTCAGTACCCTTCAGCATGGAGAGGATTAATTCAGGGCCAGAAGATATTTTGCGTGCAAGCTTTCTGCCAAATTCATTAATCCTCTTCTGAATTAGGTAAATTTTTTTTGCTCTACAGGGCATCTCCAGTTGCCTCCACTATGGAGAGGGTTAATTCTTGAGAACATTACAGGAAGAGATCCGAGTACGATTTCATACTCAACTCAAAATTTTGTTCATAAAACATCATGTGACATCATAACCCTAGACTCAAAGCATACTCAGGCTATGACGTCACATGACGTTTTATGAACAAAATTCTGAGTTGAGTATGAAATCATTCTCAGAAGGTTTCGTAATCTATGGGCCAGTAGAATAAAATGCAAGTCATGTGTGTTCTAATATTTGTTTTATTTCCAAATATTATATATATAATAACAAACAAAAGCATGTTGCTTATTTCAATTTGTAATGTGTACTGATCACACAACTGATCCATATGCAAATCTTCATAGATTTCGTACTAGCATTGTACAGCAACCACATTCAATCTCCTTTACATAACCATATTAATCGCAATGTCAAGCAGAGCACACGATCTGTAAACCAATGTAGACTAATAGATAGTATGATAGGCATGCAACGATTCACCGGTGCAACACGATAAATAATGGCCGAATAAAGCTTATCTTATGAACAGCCAAGTAAAAGTATGAGAATATACAATGGCAAAATAGGTTCATAAACTAGCTGATGGATATAAACAGCAATTTTAACGATAATAAAATAGTACCGGGCAACACAAACAAATATTGATGTTTCGTATCATGATACGTATTATATCAAGCATCGTTGCAGCCTATTAATAATTAGATAAATACTTGCTGTCCTCCAGATAACACAGCCATTATAATATACCATGATAGGAGCATAGTAGGATAAATCAAGACATTAGGTTATATACTCCCCAGGGAGTTGCAAAGGAATTGAGTGCACACAGATCCATTGACCGGGTAATAATATAGCACTATGAGAATGCTTTCAAGTGTAGATTTAGCACAATATAAATGTTCCCATTATTATTATTATTTAGTTGTTTACAATTCACATGGCACAACAGGACTAAAACATATACCGGTATGTATGTTCCCTGTATAAGGGTGGACGACACTTCTAGTTATACTTCAATAAATATACAATGTAATACCTATACGTCATGTACAAGAAAATACTTCTGGATAAATATACACTCGTATAAAAGAGTCCTGACCCTGATTTCTCTAAACAAACTTCTATTTTGTTCAGCTGAGACTTCTCTCATTAATTCAACGTTGCAGATTTAGTAAAAGCTCAGCTGGGTTTGAATTTGTTTTATCTCAGGTTACAGCACTGGGAGAAGTTTCAGCCGAGAAAAAAATCTCAAAACTCAAGTTTGTTTCGAGAAATAGGGGCTTGTAGTTAGAGGTTCAACTTGTGTTCAACCATCCTCTCGCACCATGGATACTTTATTACGCTCAGGACTCACTGTAGTGTGAACGTAATTAAAGGTACCCCTGAAAGATGTTCACCATGTTGAAGGTAGAAGTTGAACGTATTTTGTGCGTTAGCTTTCAAGTTGCCCATGTGTCTCACCCACCGATCCTGTACAATTCACTTTAAAATAGTTTATGTATGTTCTAAGAGGTTCGGGAATGAGTGGATCCGCTAGAACAAGCATTTTCCGTCCAAATAGGCCAATTAGACTCGTCCACACAGCTATGTAATAAGTATATACGTACAGCAAATTTGTTTCCGCCCAACATTGCGCATTGGTACGTAGTCGAACGCAGCCCGTGTATACATACATTTCACAACACTAGCTTACTTGGGGAAGGTTCCCTGAAACTGAGATCTACATATTTGTGTACGATACCAGTAGACCATGTATTGTATGGTAAGTACAGTAGAACTCGCATATACCGGCCTCGTATAAACCGGACCCTCGCATATAACAGACTGAATCTGAAGTCCCGATCCCGTCTAACACTAATATTGCAGCATATGCGTATAACGGACTTCGCATATAACGGACAGAAATAACCGGTCCCAATGAGTCCGTTATATGCAAGGTATACTGTAGTTGTGAGGGAGAAATTATAAGAGGAATGTAAGATGGTGACCGATTAAAATGGAAGATGCACAATTAGTACCCCAAACAGAAGATCAACGTTGTGCCATCATATGCAGGGTTCCACTTAGGTTTAAATTTTTGCGAGTCCTGGGGACGCATGTTGATATACTTATTAATAAAGTGCATCCAAACTTGCAATTTTTGCGTATGGGACGCAGGATTGCGCGTTCGGAGAAACCCCGATATGGTGGAGATGCCAGGGACATACTTATGAGCTAGCACCTTCCACTGTGAACACCCTTATTCCCCCCCAGATACATACACGTAGCACTTTCATGATGAGAAAAACTATGATTACTACAGTAAATCTGCCTTGGCACAGTACATGTACTTCTATAACAGTTCTATATTTCATATTGAGAGTCCATATACTGAATGGCTATTTCATGATAAACATTAATACTAACAATAGCCTGATAAATAACAGAAACACATTAAATCAATGGGTGTATACAACATGGACACAGACAGTGTTAGGAAAACCATTAGATCCAACTGCACCAACTTGCATCATAATCTCATTCGTAAATAAGAGACAGTTTCTCACTTTATCATCCTGTCTTCCATTGAAAATATCTATAAAAGTTAGTAAACAATATTAACTAAATTTGTTCCAATACAGATATAATTCTGACTGGAAATAGTACCTTGACAAATAGTAAAACTCAGAAAAACATTCCGACAACACAGATATGTATACATCCCTGAAAACTTGGATAAGTGTTAAATGCTTGTTTCCACTATTGTACACAAACTATATACTTATTTACATACATAATGCCATGTACAACGGTATTAACTGTGTACAATACGTTGTCGATGTTGGTGATGAATTTAAGGTTGAAAACAAATAGTGGTATAAAGAACACATTCTTTGTATCAGAAGCCAGACCATTGAGTAGAATTGGTTTTGCAAGACTAATTCCTCAGTGGATCACTGATCCTAACAAACCACACCCACAATTTCTTATTACTGTCTATTCTTGGCCTCGACCCAGCGAAAGCCAGAGATATGGAGATTCGTACTGAGATGAATACACGTCCTAGGCAACACACGTCCTAGGTGATATAGCGATCACTCCAGCTCTACAATCACGTCTTCTTCGTTGACTGTGTCGCCCGTCTTGAAGTAGACTTTCTTCACCTAAAACATGCAAGGAAATTACAAATTAAATGAACAAGATTATCACTGCAAACTAGTATTTACATAATCTTTGAATACCTTGGGATTGATGAAGTGGCTGTAGTGCATGGCGCCGTTCCTTTCATCGCAGTACAGTGTTCTCGCACAGACAGGCGACGTCACTCCAGTAAGCTGTACTGAGTGAAAGGAACGACTCGCACACATCCAGTCACAAGCAAGATGGCGGCAAAGAGTTGCCTTGGATGTGGTGACGTCGCTGTACTTTTTCTATGCTGTCTTCAGCCTGCATTCTCTCCGAGAACGGTCTAACACGTTCCTTTGACAAACGTGTCTGTTTGGTGTACTCCAGACAGTGTACTGCGCTAAAAGGAACTTGGCCCATACTACCATACTCACACACAAACATACACCATATATCCACACACACACCACATACATTCCCACACCAATACGTGCACACA
>JAUTBZ010164863.1:0-10722 GCA_032361785.1 Lepetodrilus galriftensis | reverse complement strand
AGGCCTTAAAAATGGAAAAATATATATTATGTCCGTACAAAATCCATTTCTGATGTGACTGTATCTTGAAAATGGTAACTTCTATCTCCTTTATGAATGCAGATTCTGAAAGCCTGGGCCAGACACCATTAGAGTACCCAATTTCAAATCTGTATATTATCTAATTAGAAAGTTATGAGTGCCCAGAAACGCTCCAGAATACGAATTGTGTGTCGCGGATCCCGAAAAGGCATGAGGGTACCTATTTTAAAATTGCGATATTTCAAAAACCATTGACCGAAAAGACATAAAATTTTGGATATCTTGATCAAATACCTTAAAGTATTTTTAGTATTTTTTTCAGCAAAATCTGAGGGGGGTTGGTGTACACCTCTAGGTGATTTGGCATGGAATGACACCATGTAAGATGCCCTGCTATGCAGTGTGAGTGATCTATTGCTTCAAGTTGCAGTGGGCTCTACCGTGGACAATAACTGCTACAATAACTGCTCTACTGCAGCCACTGAACACCAGCACCTAGGATGACATTGGCCAATAGTTCCACTGCTGTCATATACAGACACATCCAGTAACTGCTTGTGACAGACACTACGGTACTATGACAGCCTGGTGTGAGTCAGATTGTCATTGCTCACCTCTCTCTGAACTGGACTGTGAAGCTCGCTTGTGCCGTCGACGGTGACGGCGGTCTTCTGAACTGCTGTCTCCGTCACCTGCAGAAGACAAGTGACATGACATTAGCCCAGACATGACATGACATTAACCCAGACATATGATGTGACATTAGCCCAGACATATGACATGACATTAGCCCAGACATATGACATGACATTAGCCCAAATATAGTCATGATGATAACCTCAACAGTGTTATATACAAACAACAGCCGATATTAACAACTCAGTAATACTTTAGAATGATCAACAATTGAACATATTCCATGAAAGTTTCGTAAATGTATATGTAATTTCACATGATTCAAAAATACATTTTGGATTGTATATGTCATTCGGGAATTCAGAAATGTAGCTACATGCAGCTGCTAAGTTTGGAATTTCAGTTGTCAATTCTAAGGATGATTCACAAATAAATATATTTGCAATTAATAAAACATTATTTGTAAATTCCATAATAATGTTTCCTAGTAAACTTTATAATAGCATTCTTTGTAAATTTCATAATATTTCCTATAAACTTTATATTTTAACATTCTTTGTAAATTTTATAATAATATTTGAATTTCTTAGAAACGTTATCCTGTTTGTTTCAACTTTTCTTTGTAACAGTATTGTAACAAGTACCAGTTTTAGACAGGGCTTTTCCCGCCTCTCTGACTTCCTGTATGGTGCCATCTTGACCTTTCATCAACGTGGAATGCTGTGGAGTAGGCGGTTCCACACTCACCATGGGAACACCATCTGCAGCCAATCAGCACACAGTATGCAAATCATAGCAACCAATCACATATCAGCTCACATTTCAATCAATGGATGATACTCTATTGGAAATCAAATGTAACAAGTAACGCAAGCTCCATCAAATAAATCAATGTAGCGATCACTAAGATGATTTCTAAGCATTGAGTGACACTGGAGTGAGTGAGTGAATATGGAGTGACACTGGATAGTAGAATGATTGACGTACAATATCATGTATCAATCATCTGAGACGCGACATGCATTGACACAGATGACAAACACAGATTGCTTTTTGATCACATATTGATAACATTATTTCCATTAACTATAGAGAACTCTGGTTTATCATTACCACAGAAGAATATCAACATGACCGAACAAAGGTAAATTTGATGTATTTTTCTAAATGGATCCAATCAGGCTATAGATTATTTGGTAATTCATACATGTCAGGTGGGGGGGGCGGGGGGGGGCGATCCATAGAGGGGCTAACCGGCTTGCGCCCACACCCCACACCCCCCACACCCCTAAAATTGGAGAGTTTTGTTTAAAGGTATCATCCGGTTATATTACTACTATATGGACAATTTAATATTAATACATTGGTGTACCGGTACACATACCTGGCCCGAGTAATGGTGGCAGGGAGATGTTGTGATGAGTTGTCTCCCTGCTCACATCTTTGATTGGGGTCAGGGGTTCACGTTTTTTAATCGCTGGTAGGTGTGGTATACTGGTTGCCGACACCGAGCTGGGTGAGGAACTACTTTCACGTAGTGATACGACTGGTGCGGCTCCGATGAACTCTTTCCCAGCATCATCAATTCCATAAGGCCAGCTTCGTGATTTGGCTGAAATACATTACGTACGTAGGTCGATATTACTTTCATCACAAAATAAATTTATAATAATAAATACCAAATTTAAATAGTGCTCCTTTCATGCTTACCTGTTCAAAAGTGCTTTAATTATGACATGATAAGAGAAATATATAGTAAAGGCAGTAATACGTACATAGTGAACACATTTTTCACAATGACAATGTTTCACTTATATTCCAACCCATGTATGTTATGTTTTAATGATCTGATGGTTTAAGTCCATAGTTTGAATACTCCCCAGAAAGAACAAATACTGTAATGAATAAATAATATCAAAATACATAACTGACGTGTAGACAAAGCAAAAATACAAAACAAGTAATAGAGGATAACCCTGGATATTTTCCACTATCATTCATTAACAACTCCATTTAAACACTGTTAAATGTGGTCCAGGTGGCCTACCAGAGTGTCCACTATCATTCATTAACAACTGCATTTAAACACTGTTAAATGTCCTGGTCCAAGTCGCCTACCTGAGTGTCCCTTGACTGCGTGCTGTGGGATGTTGGAGCCTTTGAAGGAGCCGCCATAGTCGGAGCTGTGAGACTGGTTGTCTGCAGCTGGCAGTCCGGGATCCAGCTGTAGCTGTCTGTGAGAGTCTAGTAGAGACTGTAGGCAGAGGAAGGACATGTAGGTTACAGAGGAAGAACAGACTGTAGGCAGAGGAAGGACATGTAGGTTACAGAGAGACTGCATGTATGTGAGAGAGACTGCATGCAGAGGTTTGGCATTACAGAGGCAATAGGCAGAGGATTACAGAGAGTGAGGACAGATGAAGACATTCAATAGACAACTGATACTGAACACACAGGAAGGACACGTAAGATACTGTTACAGAGAGGTCATGGAGAGGTCATCGAAAGGGCATACATTATAATACATGGATTTGATATTACAAATGAAGTTATGAATATGAATCTATGATGTTTCATATGTATTTAAAGCTAGCAATATTAGGGAACATGTCAAATATACAAAAGTGCAGTATGCACCGGCTGTTTCAGTTTGCCAAAAACATCTATTCCCAACAATGTCAAAATATTATTGATCATCAAAATTATTTAATCTGACATATGCAAATATAATATTTGAGATGTTCCCTAACTGACAATCACCATGAGATCTGTTAGGATTGCACTATCGATGACAACAGGCGGCATAAGCCCGGACCCCAAACGACGTAATTTGGGCTGACATAGCACCGCCGGTATGAGTTTGTAATGATGAGAACCTCGCAGCTTGTTACTGTACGAGCCCTCGAATATCGGAGGGAGTTTAACCGGCTCCAAAGATTTTGACATCATTGATGTCCACAGAGCGTCCTTGTCTCGAGACAGATTCCTGGGCGAGTTCACCAGAGAAAATAGTT
Source organism: Lepetodrilus galriftensis (assembly GCA_032361785.1). Lineage (NCBI taxonomy): Eukaryota > Metazoa > Mollusca > Gastropoda > Lepetellida > Lepetodrilidae > Lepetodrilus > Lepetodrilus galriftensis. The sequence goes on along the minus strand of JAUTBZ010164863.1, from coordinate 7,051 downwards.
CTTTTTTGGTGTTGAAATGCATTATGGGTAAAAACTGTGGTCCTCGCTCGTTCAACGTCAACATTTTCAATCTTTTCTTCTTCTTTCCCCCTTGGGGTTTAAAGGGAGAGTATCCAGCTTTAAGTGTCAACATTATGGCAGTGTTATCTCCCCTCAGTCAAGGTAAGATGAACAAAATGTCTATTTCACATTATCTGGAGAAATAAAAGATACTGCCATTATCTTTGGTCACAATTTAATATGCATGATTTCTTTCATTGCTGATTCATAACTACCACAAAGTCCTAAAGTCTTTCTGACTTGTGCGATTCTAAAAACGCTTCAAATAAATTACCCATCAAATAGCCAGTCTGCCAAAATGTCCACAAAGTTTAACATAGTTATCCCATTTATCATACTAAATATTCTCAGACTAAAAAGTACTGATCAACTGAAGATAACCAAATCAAACAAAGTACGTATACTTCAAATTGTAGCATTTTCACACATTAAACATCCAGATTACAAACATAGGCACTATCTGAACCAAGTTTCCTGAAAATGTGTTACACATATAAACTGCAACTTTAATCGTGTTACACATATAAACTGCAACTTTAATCTATCTTTAAACATTTGAATTGACATTACTGTAAAACCGAGGTTTGAGCAAAACAAAAAGAAAACATCAAAACATACTTGATCTGAAAGAAATCCCTCCTATAAGACGTACATAAGACAGACGATCCATGAGAATTCACCAAAGGTCAGTTTGTAAACGTTGTTCCTGACAGATACACTTGTACGAATTCCAATGCAATTGCAATGGCTTATTAACCCACATTCAATGCCCTTGAAAAGCAATAAAGTTGGCGACAACTCTCAGTCAACCAGCGTGTCGCCTTACCGTACCAAATGACAACCCAGAAAAATAAGTCTTACAATACCTTCAGAAAACATCAACAAAAAGCTACTCCAATAATTCTACGACATGTCTCTTTTGAATGGCAGACCTCACATACGAACAATTGTATAAGTTCTATATACGAAATGTAACATTTCTTTTTCCCCCATGACTATATTACCTATATGATTGAAAGACGTATGGGTGTGACCGTGTGATAGAATGTACTTTCAAAGCAGCTTGCATATATTCTTGTCGCAGACATAGATAGAAGACACACTTACAAAGACCTCTACCCAGACAACTAGTACCCAGACAACTAGTACCCAGACAACTAGTACCCAGACAACTAGTACCCAGACAACTAGTACCCAGACTAGCATGTACAGTCTATATTCCACAGGACGATACAACACCCTGTCCTGAAATATACCAGCCGTAGTTTGTGTTTGATTGTAAACACGTACAAAGTACATCTACCAGTTAATTAAGCCCTGTGGTGGCTGTAGTGGCTAGATAATTGGTCCGTGTAGTGTGAACATTGAAGCATGACTTACTGATAAATAGCCACCAACCTTCGGGTATCATAAATAACTTAATTAAATGCGTAACCAGACTGGAAACTTCAATATACTGGATATTGTGGTACTAGAGCTGGGATCTAAATTAACACCGGTCTGGGCCAATGCTAAAGGTATCCTTAATCCTAGTAGAAATTCATAACTTTTGTTATTGTATCACTATTTAGGCTAGTAAGTTTTAAATTTAGTTTCTATCACTGTATAATTGTGTTACTAGAGTGCCAGACTACAAAACTTACGTTTGAGTTCAAATCCTGCTCGGTATGATCAGTATCTTAGTGTTCACGGACTGAGACGATCAGAATGCAAAGACAGTCTGTGCTATGAAAGTTCAGAAGTTATTAGGTACTTAACATGGTAATTTTAGGTATGACATAACATGGTCATATTTACTAGCAGGGCTATAAATGAGATAATATTGCCATGTATGACATATGCATGACACATAATAGTTATGCATGACATAAAAAAAAAAAGATTTATGAACTTGATTTCAAGTCTAAAAAATATATATTCTCAAGTGAGAGTTTGCAATGATTTTAAAATATTGTAGTATGGTATATGTCAATATATCATTAGTTAATTTATTGGCCAGGGCCTTGTTCCACAAAAAGATTGTAGCACTGTGAGAGTTGTAAGTTGTGGTTGTCCTGTGGACCAAGGGCCTAATAGTTAATGGCATGTGCATATTAATAATTTTAATATAACCAAAATTGTGCCATTCCTTAAAAAAATATATTTATTATATTTAAAATTTGTTTATTATAATATTAGAGCATAATAAATTTATCTTACGTAATATTGGTTTGGTTTTACATTTAAAAAATAATAATCTTTCTATTAAATTCAATTGACAGTATATTATGTCAAATTATTCAAATAGTAAAATGTTCTTTATTAAAGTGAATAATCATAGAATTACTAACTTAATTTTAAACTTAATAATGAATAACATTTGGGAGTGACGTAATTTTGAATTTAAAATGTTATAGAGAGATTGTAATTTGTATTGCTTTTTTTATTGCTTTTAGCTAAATGTTCAGGTGGTCAAACCAATAAAATCTTCAGGTGGTCAAAGTAGCCACAAAGGTTTGCGTTCCGCTCAGATCAGCTCAGAATAAACTCATCACCTAACAATGGAGCATAAATACGATCAGTGACAGAACCCCATCAACAGATCAATAAGTAATCCTAGGCTCAGCGCAAGATTAATACAGAAATCACTATCAATCTATCAGAATAGAATCTACCTCCAGAGAAGATTTTCTTTGTTCTGAGATATCAACAAACATCTGGGACCAGTTGTTCGAAGCCAGGTTAAAACTTAACAGGCCATTAAGTTAGTATAGCTGCCTCCATAGGGTATAGTACAAGATTAACGTCATGGTAAGATAACCGGGTGTTCGAACAGGCCCCTAGCTGTCATGATCTTCGTCCACTAGATTTAATATTCTATACTTGTTGAAACAAAAGTAAAATTGCGTTCATGTGAGTGTCTGGATTTCTAATAAATCTGTACAGAATTACAATAGTACCAGTACACATGTAACTGGACAGTATCTAGATTAACCCTCAATATCTGGTGAAAGCATCAAATGTCCAATGAAGGAGTGGTTGTAATTAATCCAGCAGGGAGAAGGTTAAACAGAAAATAGTGGTTAGATATCCCCCATTTAAAATTATAAATATATTCATAAAACCTCATTAATATTAAAATGTATATAGTTGTAATATTATTTTTAGAAGAACAATGTCTGATTGTTTATTTTACAAAATTTACTATGCCTACTGTTCCACCTCAATCTATTAATGACCAATCAGCTTTGAGAAATACCTATAATATATAAATGTTATCTTATACACATTAGCCAATCAAAGTGGACTATATTCTTATTTGAATTGATCTACGTTTTATTTCAAAATATTAGTATTGCAGAACACCAACCAGTGGAACAATAATTAATTATCTGTCAGGTGAATAATAAATAGAGAAGGCTGAATCTTGGCTCATTGCATGATAAATACATTTTATGTTTTTAAATTAAAATGAAGAAGAAACTTGAATCCATATATTCCATCAAATATTAATCTACCATATGACGCTCCACATGTTATACCAATGATGGAAAGTATTCAAAATAGAAATTCTTTCAGTGAAATACACATATTTTATGAGGCTAAAGGAAAAGGAAGAAAGAGATTCTAGGAACATGTCCAATTAATGTTCCAATATATAACATTACATAAAGATTTCTAAGAGATATGCAACGTGCACGAAGACCCATTCACCTGGGACGTCTTCACATGTGGCCAAACACAGACACCAATTTAAGACCTAGCACCGGACTATAAACAACCCTGTCAGTAGACTGTTCAATATTGTCAAGTTACCTCCCTCTCTGTAAAGTCTCGGTAATAAAATGTATAACTACGGTACTCATAAAACCATGAAAAGCATGACTTAATTGTACGGACATATTGAAAAACAATTTAATATGCCATGAATATTTTGAAATGAATTGGTTATCCATCTAAAGGTTGTAGATAAGATAAATTCATATTTATAGTACCGGGTATGTACCAAATTCACTATGATTATTTTATAGCAGCTATATTTTTCAGAAAAAAAAGTTTCATGTTTTGTTCATTCATTTCAGTGAACTAGAATTATCTTACACACAGAGTAAATCCAACATCATCAAAATAATAATTCACCACAGATTCCAATTACAACCATGGCTTCATATGGAATTTCCAAATGTCTCCAGTGGGAACAAGGTTAATATGGTGTCATATTTCCATCAAATTCTTCTCCCAACCACACAACCAAAGAATTCCATTGAAAGAAACACACGTTGATAACTTTACAATAATCCATTCCTTTCATGAATAATATTTCCAATATTCATAAGTTACTTTTCCATCTTTGAAATTCACATAAATCACTGAATTCACGATAACCACATTTCCCAAAGTAGTTTGTACGCGGACTGGTCAGTCTAGCTTTACTCTGGGTACTGATTGTACCGTCATCAAATACTCTTGTTACCAGCCAATTATTCCTACTCGTACAAGTAAGCACGCCTTTGTGGCCAGTGTATCACAATGACTCCGGCACATCGATAAAACCCTGTGATGAACTGCCAAGCAAAGAGACCCGACGTTGACGAGCATGTCAACGCAGGGCTCCTGGGACTGGGTAAAGCGGTTTCCAGTGAACAATGCTGTATTGTGGCGTCCTGGGACCAACGACGTGTACACTGAGCCTCATTAACCGAAGCGATATGTGAAGGATCGTACATTAACTCAAAACCGCCCATATAATAAATGCCTCGGCTTTTGTACAGGAACTAAAAAACACCCATATTTAAATGACTTGGATTTTGTACAGGAACTAAAAACCGCCCATATTTAAATGACTTGGATTTTGTATGCGTTTGAAAAAGAAAGATAAAGTCGTAAAAGTGGGAAATTATCTGTCAACAAACTAGATTAAATCTTGATAATGTCGATGACACGTTAAAGAGAAAACTGAAGATCGATGTGTGTATTTAAATGCTGTCTACTTGTTCCAACATTCGTGGTTTGGTTATGTACACTGCTCAATCTAGAGTACCTCCTCAACATTACTGCTCATATTTCCGTGAAATATATTCCAATCTATCGCTTGAATAACTCACAGAAAAACATGTTGTTTTGTGTTCATCACGGGTAGGGCCCAATTTCTACAATATACATAATCCCAAATCAGATACTGCAATCTAGAACATCAGACTCACTCCACTTTGGGCATAGTTAATATTCCACTATTCTGGTTGATAGAATGCTAGATCTGTAAAATCATGTTTACAATCATGTAACATAAGTAAAACTGATATTGATACCGTGACATAATTTTCGATATGTATATTGCAGATTTTGTTAGAAAAATATATAATTTTCACCAAATGTTTTTGAGTTAGCTATAAAATTTCTAGCTTGTTGAGCATTATTATTAAAATTACATATTCTAATAAACATGAGTATAAAATCTCAAAATGTAATGCTAAACCAAAAAGTCATGCTAAAAAATACAGGTTTCCTCTGCATTATGAAAATGTCTGAAATGAGAAATATTTTTTTCAGCTGCATAATTGAACAATTTTAAATCATTGACTTCTCGACTCCGTAAGAAAACAGCGAACAAATGCAACAGTAATCCTTTTCGCGAAAATGTCCACTTTTCCAGCCGCGAGAATTAAACTCCTTCCAGTATTCCTTGAAACAACCGCACATGAAGCACTAGAAAACAGCATACATGTCCGAAACTTCTAAATACATTCCCACAATTTTGAGTATCCAAGAAAACATGTATTTTCCCAGCTGGTCTCTTGTGAAGTTGTTGCAATCTCTGGCAACAAATGCAAACAGTAGTTCATTACTGTGAATACTGATCTCCGCCGTGTCTAGATAATCCTTTCAGCCAACAGGATAAATGATATTATCAATACCGATATTTCTGTACCAGTAACATTTATCTTACCGTACCCATTTACCCGGCAGTTAAAAAGCAAGCCACACAAAGACTAATCTCTACAACAAAGCCACCTTGAAATATAAATTTTACGAGAGCTCACTTCAATAAGGAACTATTGAATAATGAATTCTGATGAAGGATTACTCCTTAATCCCATTGGTCATTCAATAAATCAAAAGATCCGATTTTACGCTCTTGACGATTTAACTGGTTATTCACAGTATTTCCGTTATTTCTCCCGCGAATAGCTACAAGTACATATTTCTATTCACGCCTATGAACTCGTCAATACAAATTATACGTGCAGTGACCGAGCACAAAGTCGGATGACAAAATAAGCCGTTATTGTGTCGGACGAGAATATATCTCGGACGTAAAAAGACACTTGTCTTCCAGTGCAGGAAGAGCGCAGAAAGTTGAGTATTGACAACGTTACAAATGGCGGCTATATGGGGCAGCGCTGGTCAGTGAGAGGCAATCAGCCGTAATCAGAACTAGTTACCTCTTCTATAGGTTCATTCAACGAGAAACATCTGTATGTCCATATTTGGTAATAAACTCTGTCTTTGGTCAATATTGCTGTTTGTTCTGATCCTACTTATGGGGAATTTGCCAAGATAATTATCCTGACAAGAAATACACGTAATTTAACTTTCTCACGCCAAAGTTGTCAAAAATTCTCGGAAGTTCCATAGAAAATTTAATTCTTAAAAGTATGTGTCTCTGGTGTATGGTCGATACTATACTAGATCTATTTTGACAACTGAATGTAACACTACAATCATTATGTAAGAGTGAAATGATATGGCTTGCAGTAATGGCTTCCTTCTGACCATAATGAAATCAAACAAATTACTTGATTTATCAGATTAAGAAGGATTTTGTCACCTCTTGATCCAACAATATGAAATACTGTTATTCATACTAATGAAACAAACTGATATTACATAAAAAGGATTAAAGGCATAATATCACAGATATTTATGGTCGTTTGGGACTAGTTCTTAGCTACAACTGCAAAATACATTCAGTTGACATACATAAAATCATGTTTGTACTTCCAAAAACCTT
>JAUTBZ010164852.1:0-10723 GCA_032361785.1 Lepetodrilus galriftensis | reverse complement strand
TTTATTTTATTTATGAATTATTGATGATACTTGATCAGTACTACTGCATTCATTTATATCGTTTGTTTGATTTTAGTGTTGTTTTAGTATTGTTTTATCATAGAAATAGTTCAAATTTAGTTTCCTGCAAAATCAAATCATTTTTATCTTATGTACATCCAAAGGTATGTATTCCAGTGTTTATCTTTAATTTAACTGATCCTATATTATAAATACAGATTGTGTTATATAAGTTCAGGAAAATCAGCTCTGTTTAAATGTCGACTAGATTAGCCAAAATATCAGCTATATATGGAAGATTATAGTTAGCACTATCCTAGCTTTCTATCATACCTCAGTGATGTTGTGTAGTTTTGATGACCCTTGACATACAATACATTCCAAATGTTATTAAGTTTGTGATACAAGCATTAGTATATATTTGTATATACCATTTTTTGTTGGCTTTAGCAGGATGGAGGTTAACAAAAGCAAACATTCCAGGTGTTGTTATTGTCTGTGATACAAGTATTAGAATATATTTGTATATGCCATTTTTTTGTTGGCTTTAGCAGGATGAAGGTTAACAAAACAAAACATGATTTAAACATATTTAATATGGCACATTTAATGTGAGTGATCCCCAGGGAGTTTAGAAGGTTAAATAAGTGGACGTTGATCCATCAATAATGTAGCCTTATAAGCAAACATGATTTACACATACAGTATATTTAATATGGCACATTTAATGCGAGTGCTCCCCAGGGAGTTGAGAAGGTTAAATGAGTGGACGTTGATCCATCAATAATATAGCAAGCTTTTGAGCATATATTTGGCTCAATATTACACCTAACTATGCACATTATTAATGTGTGATTCTGTATTTTGTGAAACAAACATTATATCAACAGTCATGAAATAGGAAAGGTTCTTCAACCTACTAGGGCATGTGCAATTGTGGAGCTTCTTGAAAATCAGCGGTGCGATAATGCTGATTAATTTAGATTGGTTGTTGAAATGTACCAAGTGTTGGTTGTTGAAATGTACCAAGTGTCGCCTTACATGCAAAGTGACTAATCCCGAGTGTTGTTCCAAAGAATGATCGTAGTACATGTACCGGTACTACACAAGTTGTAATTTAGTGTACATGTATAGGGAGTTACTCGTATGATTTGTCTGGAGAACAGTACTTTGAAAGATGCTCAGTACCATTATGTTAATACTATTTTTATACTATGCACTAAACCTATAGTGATGCTCAGATTTACCAGTGACTTTTATTTTTCATCTTTTAGAATTGATGTTTATTTTCTAGTAAATAATACAATTAAAAAATACTTGATACTTTCGTATTTCATTTTTATTGACTTCTACAAGATGACATGATCTCAGCACCAAATGAAAACACACTGGAAATAAGGACAAGGTCTGTTTTTAGCTGGAATGGCCAGAGTGAGGTTATAGAATGATGAGTGAGGTTATAGAATGATGCTGTGTCTGTCTTTGCCTGAATTTCTGTGGTTGGACTCGTATATTGGTCAAGACATCAACACACATTTGATTTAGCTGAAGCATTCATAAAATGTACATTCACTGAATGGATGGTGAGCTCAAGTACATCTACAGTACATCAAGTACACCTACAATATGTTGAGAGTCTTAAGTACACATAGAGTACACACACAGTGCATCAAGTACACTTCAAATATTGAGAGTACCTAAGTACACCAATGATGTATCAAGTGCACCTATAGACGAAGTGCACCGTCAATATTATCAAATATCGAGAGTACTTCAAGTACACCTACAATACATCAAGTACACCTAGAGTAGATCAAGTACACCTATCTATAGTATATTAATACATATTTGTATCATGTACACCAATAATATTATGGACACCTACCAATGATACATCAAGTACACTTATAGTACATCAGGTACACCTAGAGTAAATTAAATACACCTACAGTACATCAAGTACACTTGGAGAACATCAAGTACACCTACAATGAGTGGAGGGACAGAAACCTGCCTTACAATTAACCTCACACCACGTGTCTAATATCGCTCCGTAAGTAACGGATCCGACACACCGTCGTATCACTGGTCGCTCGTCACCACGGAACTGTGTTCTGTCCTCAAAATCTGTGTCCGACTGTTCTGGTTTTGACTTGGTCCGACGTCGCGACTGACGACGACGTACAGTCTGACGTTGTGACTGACGACGGCGTACAGACTGACGTTGTGATTGACGATGGTGTACGGCACTCTTCGATGTTTCGCGAGACGAGTCTTGGTTTTCATCGTCGGATTCTATTGCGATGTCGGCGCAGTTCCAGAACTGTTCCTGATGTCCGCAGCCCTTGCAGTACATCCCTGTTTCGTAGTCCATGCCGTAACTCTGAGCTGAAAGTTGAATAAGATGCATACACTGTTTTAATTTAATTTAATTACATTTTTAATTTTTTTTTAATCCAGGTTATTTCACTTGTATCATGGCTTGTCAGACCACGGTACAGACTGCACATCCTATCAATGTATCGTAATTGCATCGGTAATGTAACTTTTGCGAACATCGATGCCAGGCTTCCGGGACTGGATTTGAACCCGGTTGTCCAGCTCTGAACTTTAATGTTAGATGCAATTGTGCGATCACCCACACATACTCAACGTAAATCTACTTTCAATGCAACATTGAAAATCATAACTTTTAAAGGCATAATATCACAGATAGTTATGGTCGTTTTGGACTAGTTCTTAGCTACAACTGCAAAATACATTCATCTCCATTAACTCTCTCCCTGCTGGATTAAGCACAGGCACTGCTATATATGGGACATACATCTCTGGTTGCCTTCAGCAGGGAGAGGGTTAAACCTTTGTTACAACAAAGTGAAATATGCATTTTTAAATTACTCTCCATTAACCTTCTCCATGCTGGTTTAAGCACAGGCAGGGAGAGGGTTAAACTCACCACAGTTCCATCTCCACTGCAGTACACAGTGAGGACAGCTGACGTCATCCGGCAGCTGAACCTGCACGTGCTCGGTCAGCGGCGACTTCAGGCTGGTCAGTTTGTGTCTGTATCCCTCGTCCACTACGTACAGCGGGTAGCTGTTGAAACAGCTCATGGAGAGCTTCGTGTCCGGACAGAGATAGAACGAGAACGCTCCTCCGTGATTGGCCGAAATCGCGATGGTGACGTTGATGACGTCGCCGGATCTATACGTCCGCGTGATGACGTCGCTGGCGAATATCCCGTCCTTCTCGTGACGCCGCGGTCCGTTGTAAGGGTCTCCGCAGTAGCCACAGCGCCCACCGTTGACCAACCACTGCACCTAGGTAGTGGACCCACACATTGATTGATTATTAATTAATTAATAATATTATTGTAATCATTGCTACAGATAAATCACATTGTCTGCAAATCTACTCTCACACTATGAATTTTTGAAGTTTAAAATTTTAATTCTTTTTTTTTTCTTCTAATTGGTAATTTTTAAATTGTATGTGCAACACATCATTGCACGTTACTATAAAATCATGAATGATCAATTAGTATTAAAATATATTAAATATGCAATAACTGTGTTTTCCATTTAGTAATATGTCAGCATTTACAGGCAGGAATTATTAAAATAGTAGTGGCCTCAAAGTATAACCTTGCCGAAATCCACAAACATTTATGTTTGATTGCATATGGATGAAATATTCTGGGAGTGATCAATCAATCAATCATATTTGTTAGATGAATTATGTATTTCAAGATGTTTTCAATGCATACATACATTTTTGACTAATTTTGATATTTGTATATGCTGTTCTATGATTTAGTTTATTTTCTTTTGCAAATTCTGTCACATAATTTGAGCTATGACTTTTATATGACCATATTGAAATCGTAAAACAATTGAGAAAGTTTCCTTTAATTGTTTATTTTGTACCACAGTAGAAAATTACCGTAAGGACATGGGCGACCATACTTAGTCTACTTATCAAGAAAGAAATACACACAAAAATAATAAAAATAAAAATCTCAGCTCACTTCTACAACTTATCTGAAAAACTATTAAAAATATACCTTCTAAATACCATGTATAGTATGAGTGCATGAGAAAGATACACCTTACCTGAAACCCTCCACAGTTGAGGCTGTTGTCATCGTAATTCTTCGGCACCCGATATCCCAGTCTCCAGACACTTCCTCTGTTAGGAGGCTCGACCAGGCGACCGTGAGCTGTCGACAACACTACCCACTGGGCCAATGCCAAAATTTGAACCACCAACCTCAGCCCATCCATGCTTCTCCAGTGAAGACTCACATACAATCTCATCTGAGAAGTATCTGATCATGATATACATAAACCTATTTCTCACACAGTGGGCGTCTCGATGTGCCAGTTTATCTCATTCATGCGTGAAAATGAACGTGACATACCCTTTAACTCTAGGTCAAAGGTCATGTCCCTAGTAGAACCAGTGATGAGTACTGGTCTAAACTGTCTCCTAAAATTTGGGGAATACGCCTTTAATTTTTTACCCTTTGATGTATTGTAATATTTTTTTTACATTTATTTTTTTTGGTTTTAAAGGCAAAAATTAAAATAATTTTACTAAAATATAGCATTTACTACATATTAAAGCAAATGTGCTGCTATCTAAGCATGTGTAGGAGACTATTTATGAATGCGGTGCGACAAAGAGATCTGTTAGTGTTGCCATCCATTACATGACTCAAGCATCATGTGCCATAATGGATCTCGAGATTTCAGATGACTGTCACGTGTACCAGGCGAGTGAAAGATTGATGGAACCAGTCGGGCTTTGTGATTCATTTCATGTGAGATAAGACGTGCGTTTATAACACGGAAAACTGGCTTAGACTTGATGGTTTGGTGCTTTGTAACCTCGCTTGGCTCCCAATTTCATCATGAAATTTACCCTAACACAGGAGAGTATTACCACTAATGACTATAATTAATTATATTTTTTAATTTAAATTTAGTTTTTTTTTAGCCCAAGTTTGAAACAAAATTACACGAACTGTATGTACAAAAGTCAACCAAACTCCGATAATTTTAATTTGATATTTAAAATGTATCAGATCAATCCCCTAAGGCATTACATTCTCAGTGCTACATTACCTCCAGCAATAAAATACATATACATTAACTAGGCATGTTAAACATTTATGATTTATTAACATACACAAAATTAGGAAGTTCCAACTTTCCATGTACAGCGTGCCCTCAATATAAAACCCTTTGATGCTCCACGGATTCGGAAAAACCACCGGGTTAATATAATTAATATATTGCGAAATTTTGCGAAATTTCTGAACCCATCAATAATTTCATATGAAATACTCCAACATTTTACTTAACAATTTATATATATGTACATACAACTATTATCCCGATTCTTTCCTTAGATGCAACAATATTTCTCTTTTAAATAATAATAATAATAATAATAATAATGTGTATTTATATTGCGCCATATCCATGCATAAATCACATGGTTTAACTGATTTCTGCGTATTTCTATGTTCAAGGACAGTCCATGAGTTTTTGACGGATATAGGTGTCCAGGTCAATTGAGGCATTCCCCAGACACTCTCCCTCGATGTGCGGGATAAGTCCGTGGGCGGTCTTCCATTCCCACAGCCACTTCAGCCCGCAGTCACACGTGATGTCATTGCGGTGTAGCTGCACGTACCTGGCACTGGTGGCGTACTCCACGGCCTTGGGAACGTCGTCCAACCCGCAGTCGTTCAGGTACAGCAAGTCCAACGACGGCAGTCCCGAGAACGACACGACGGACATGTTCACGATCTCGTTCCCGGACAGGGACAGACTGGTGAGGTGTTTGAGGTACGGGACCGAGGCGTCGTGGAGTTCCGTGATGAGGTTGTAGGACAGGTCGACGAGCTCGATGACGGGGTTCCCCATCAGCGTGGATCCGGGGAAGAACGGGAGACTGCAGTTGTGGAGGTACAGCTTCCGCAGGCTGTCCATTCCATTCAGGGCGGCGTGCTTGATGTTGTGGAGGTCGTTCCCGTCCAGGGACAGCGTGTCCAGAGATTTGAGACTGCTGAAGGCGTAGTTCTCCAGGACGTTGATGTCGTTGTAGGACATGTTGAGGTAGTGGAGGTTCGTGAGTCGTTCTATCGCCGGAGGGACTCTCCGCAGCTGGCAGTGGTCGAAGAACAGGTGCGTGAGTTTCCTCCCCAGACCCGTGAAGACCCCGCTGGCGTGAGGGTCTGCTATGGGATTGTGACTGAGGTACAGCGTCGTGATGGCGCGGGCGTACTTCAGACCCGAAGGGATGTCGGTTAGCCCGGTGTTGGTGAGATTCAGGACCCGAAGCGTCGCCCGGAACGTGTAGTAAAACATCGCCACCGGGATGTGACCGATGTGATTGTCGCCGATGTGCAACTCCCGGAGGTACTTGAGATGGCTGAGCTCATCGGGGAACGACCGAAGCTCGCATCCGCTGACGTCCAGGGAGGTGAGCGACCTCGCGAAGGAGTTGACGCTATTGTTGGGAATCGAGTAGATCCGGTTATGCGAGAGATCCAAGGACCTGAGATAACTGAGATGACCGAGAGCAGTAGGCCACTGGGTTAGTCTAGCATTGTGGAGGTCCACATACTGTAGAGGGTAGCCGGGAATATCAAACAAGGAATTGTCAATCACTTGCATGTGGCTATCAGCAACGTTCAGCCTGGTCAATTTACGCATTTTTCCTAAAGACTTCGGAAGCGAGGACAGAGAAGTATGATGGAGGATAAGCTGTTTGAGGACATTCTCAAGGCCAAGCAGAGCATCGTCGTCCATGTTCAGGACCAGAGGGTTTCCCGAGAGGTCGATCGTGTCCACGTCAAGGCCTTCGAAGGCTCGCGCCGAGACGTAATCGATGCGGTTGTGGCTCAGGTCGAAGACGGTGAAGTGCTGGGACGAGTTCACGACGGTGGGAATGATGGTGATGCCGTGATGATCACAGCGGATTAGGGAATCGCAGAGGCACGGGGTGGCGACAGGACAGGGGCCCGATGAGTCCAGGACAAAAGCCCATCCAGGCAGGACCAGGATACAAAAGACCAATACTCGCATCATCTCGAAATTTCTCCCAATGCTAAATGTATCCTAAGGGCAAGTAGAAATTCATAACATTCGTTATTTGCATTGCTATTTGGGCGAGTACGTATGAAATGGATAATGTTCTTCCATGATATTAAACTGACCAACCTATGTTTTATATTTACACTCAAATTTGACCTTTTTTTTAGAAATACAGTAGACCTCGCATTGGGACCGGCTGTTTCTGTCCGTTATACGCATATGCCGCAAATAGCGTTAGACAGGACCGGAACTTCAGATTCAGTCTGTTATATGCAAGTGTCCGGTTTATCCGAGGCTGGTATGTGAGGTCTACTGTATGTTATGCACTACACTCTCTTCCTATTCACCATGGAGAATTTATCAATATTATTATATCATAATATAATTCTACATGGCAATAATCACTTGAATAATTAACTAAATGACCGAGGGCTACTACATACCTGTTGATGAGTGCAACACTGAAGCAGAAAAACAATAAAGACGTTTGGTGATTGTGTCAAGACCATATGTCGCTATGAATGTATTTCTCAGGGAGAGGCTACCTAGAGCTATGCACTGTGATCTCTACTATCTGTTTGTGTGTGCTATCTGGAATGCCATACTGATTAATACAGGAAAAGTTAAAATATGATAAATTGATATACGCAATTTATTAATATTATTACCGGTAAGTAAAATTTAAAATCTGTATATAATAGAAATGTACGTAAAGTATCCTGCAGGTATGGTATTCAGTTTACTAGTCAATACAACCTAATTATTTCATATCAGTAATATAATCGCCGACATATCAGGCATAACAAATACAAAATATTAAAAAAAGTAGTGAATACCGTAAGACAAAAACATGTTCAAATATTAATAAATCTCTCCACGTAATATGGATTTATAGTTATTCATGTTTATTTTGAATCCTGGTCCTGTTTGTTGTCGACATTCCATGGGATTCTTTCATGGGTCTCTAAATATCTATTAACCCTCCCCCTGCTGGATTAATCACAACCACTGCTTCTTAAGGCCTCTCCAGTTGCCTCCAGCATGGAGAGGGTTAAATTTGAATATGTCTTCCTTATTTCTTGGAGGACTTTTCTTATAAAGATCTCACCAAATCTTATAGTGATCCAACCAGTACTTGCTTTACCCTTTTAATACATTTAGCATCAAGCTGGGGAACAACAACTACCACCTTTTAACATATTTTGAAATGACATGGCCGGCGATCGAACCACTGATCTGAAATAGAGCCACTAGAGCCTGCCTGTGATGAGTTATTTTCAGCAAGAACTGGTAAAGTTTTACACCCTTGCATGTTTTTTTGTTTGTTTTTGTCTTCTAAGATGAATATAATTGATCACTGGCATACAGACGGGTAACTTCTGGCAGTTAAATTGCTGGAGATTTATATATTGCTGATCTACAGCTCTCTGGGTCTACACTCTAACCACTATCCCTTTGAGGTTGTTTCTTGTTTATGCCTAACAGATTTCCTTCTCGAATACTCTATGTCTCGATGTGCATCCGTCCAAGCATTTTGGCAGGATTAAAAAAACAACAACCTGATTGGCTAATATCAGAGTTCACACAGTGTCATCATGATTTACCGTAGATCTTCTATGTTTGAGAGCATCGGCAACAATGAAACATTTCCTCATAATCAAAAATATACACAAACAGTTTGATAATTGTAAAAGGTTTGTTTATTTCTTAAAAATAAATAAATATATACAATTAAATATGCATACAGGTGTTATACTGTACAAATTGATAGGCGAAAATAACTGTACAATGAATTAAGCGTGGCAAATTTATCAAATTATATTAGACTTACAAAGCATCTATACATAAGGCTTGTGGTGTGGAAGCACAATAATAGATCACATGGTAAACATGGGCACCCTTCTGACCACGAACGATGCACAAACACAAATATCCGGCCACATCCAGGTATATTCCTCATTCTCGAAGACGTTAACATTTACACAATTTCACCGATACGAATAATTCCATATATAAATTAATTTGTGATTTATTTTAAAATTTAATCACCAATATTGTTCATTTATGTACATGTAATAATTTCCTACAGTATATATTTATGTATATACAATTATATATATATATATATTCAATTTGATTTTTCATTCGATTGATATACATGTTTACAATAATTTAGAGATGCATTTTGTCACAAACATTTATAGATAGTTTGTATATGGGATGATTTAGAACTAATCTGGAAATATATTCAAGGTGTTTTCAGTCAAAGGAGACATTCCGAGCATACCACGTTTATAACTGAGGAGTATCACATTCACAAAAGCCGATAACGCTGTGAGATTCACACACATCTATTAAAAGGACGTACCATTTTCAGTAACTACAACATTGAAAAATGATAATTTGTAATATTTTTGCATTGAAATAATATACATAGATGGAGTGAATTATTGTTTAACATTGCAGCAGGAATTTTTACCCATACACAATAATATAGATAAAACATTCTTGATTACATTATTACAAGAATGCTGGTCTTTTAAAGGCTCCTTTTAAAGGCTCCTAAATATATTTAGGAGGCCATTCCTCAGGTTTTAGTAATATTAGTGATGACATTTAGAACTGTATCAATAGAAACTGATATGTTAATCAATACATTATTGCAAATTTCAACTTCTTAATATTTAATACATGTACTATATTGTTAACCTTGCAAGTTTAAAAACATAACATTAGTCATAAACAAGATTCAATTTGGCATCTAACAGATAAATACTAACTTAATTTCTCTATAACAATATATATCAGTATTATTTTACAGAAATCAGATATTTCGATTTTGGAGTTCATTTTACGTATCAGGGTATTTATTGTTTCTCGAAGTTCTCACATCCAATATGAGACCATAGCGATCTCATAAGAGCCCGATCACCAAGTATACGAGATTGCTACGAGAGTGCTTATGGTCTCGTAGTAGATACAAGAGTTTCGCGATGCGATACCAATATAATTTAATTGTTTATGAAAATTCAGACACGTGAACAGATGGTACACAGGCCAGTACTAAACAATACACACAATAGTAATTAATATATCAAACTTATTGACATCAATGACAATACTAACATAGCCGACACATACATGTATATCAGTTATCACAGAACTCTGAATAATAGTAACAAAATGTTAATGTCAATTAGCTTTAGTACTGTTAATTGTAGGTACCGTATTCGACGTATTAAACGTCCAACATTTAAAAATAAATTTCCAAGGGATTTAATGCTGGAATTTGGGAGATTATTTCTAAAGACTACTGTTTGTGATCCAGGAAGTTTTTCTGATATAAATATTGTTGTTTAAAATAAAAAAAATTAAATAAGATATTTTAAAAAAATATTTAAAATTTGTTTTTCATACTTTAATAAACGCTCCCCCCAGTCAATTTTCTTAACACCCTGGGTGTTTAATACGTCGAATACGGTATATGACATACACATTTTATTATAAGTATTTTTTTTCAGAGTGCTGTGATCAGTACAAATGCTGTCAAAGGTGGAGATCAGGGCCCCTCTATGTTACTAATGTGCATGAGTAGTGGATAGGGATAAGTTTAGCAC
>JAUTBZ010164841.1:0-10724 GCA_032361785.1 Lepetodrilus galriftensis | reverse complement strand
TAACGTCAATGCTTTCTATTGTGGCGGGAGCCCAGTTACAACTATTGTAGCACTACAAGAGCGTCGTGCAACGGGCACCTGCTCATGTTTGACTGCAAATGCTGAAGGTGTTGCATGTTTATTGAATTAATTATGACTGTGTATTGTATTTAGACTTTGTTTTGTTGTTAAGACTGTGAATCATTATCCATCAACAAATTTGAAGGCAATGATGAGCATCTTCAAAATGGATCACCATATATAGCCTAGCCATATAATGGGTCATCATTTAGCCATATGACAGGCCATTGTAGCCATATATGATGGGTCATTAGTGCTACAAGAGTCTACTATACACATACATGTATAGTACCATTTCACAGCACTACAAGTCATGCAATGCTCATTGGGAAACAGCAGTATGTAGGTTCCATTTCATTTCAATATTTTATAGTTTTTCATAGTTTTGTATTTTCTTTATTGTGAGATATAAAAGTTTCATGTGTCTAGGAAAATAGCCAGAAATGTGCATGATAAGAATAGATAAAACTTTGTAATCAATATGCAACTGTTTATTTTATATACAACAACATCAAGTCTCCATATGATGCTACTTCTTCCCCAAACAAACTGACATCGAAACTGCGATAAATAAATACAAAACAGTCCTCAATTTATTGACTCCTCGCACGTTAACAGGAATCGTACTTCTGACGTAACATGTTACACATCGCGCTACGGTAGCTATCCAATTCTAATCCACACTGGAGCAGAACGGGTTCGCTGAGGCCGAACCAACACTTAACTCCTCACACAGTCTTCTCCCGGCTCCCCACTGCTCCGTTGTAGGCTGTGATTTTACTCAATGAGTTTATCGGTGGTAGCACGTTACACTCCGTTGATAGTGTGTTGAGTGTGGGGCATTCTAGTAACTAGACTCAGTTTCAGTGTACAGCTAGCTTGCGTAGCGACAAGAGATGCTACGTTCCCGTCGGGATTATACTATACTCTCAGATTAACTTGGATTATTAAAGAATTGCGTTTTGGGGAAAATATTGGATTATATTTTTTGACAGGTAAGAGATATTAGATTTTATTTTAATTTATTTTTCTGGATTCATTGTTGAAAAAGAGTTGAGTTGCGATTGTTTTTATTATCTCTGTTTTTTATTTGTTTTTCTGTAAAGGTACGTGCATGTAGTGTGTTATGATCCTACACTTTTAATATGAAAGTATTTGGTTTGTTTTTCTTGTTTAATATAATGTGTGTTCATTCATAGAATGTAAAAGTTGGAGTCTTTCAGAAATAAAGTAGGTTCAATTGACATTCATTATATGCACAGGAAATAACTGAAATTTAATCTATCAGAAAATGTTCACTAGCTTAAATGTTCCAAATTGTTTACAATGTTTCAATGAAATTAACATATATAGTAAGAAAGAGCATCAGGGTGTCTATTTTAATAGTGCACCTGTGATGTTTTTCCAATATATATTCATAATCTGATCCCATAAACAGATGATGTAAAGTGTTGGCTTTCTTTATATGTCTATGATTTATGAATGAAATTCTGGTTCACTCATATCTGCCTGTTGAAGAATGATATGACGTATAATTGTTTTCATGTTAAGAGACCTTCACTGTTCTGTTACCTATGTCTCATTGTGGTTATATATGAAAACGTGTTAAATATTGAAAACTGCTACTTTAGAAATAATCACAGGTTCTTGTAGATTTATTTTAAAGTAAATAATGCTCATTTGTTTTTAACATAAAATAATTCTTATTTTCGAAAGCACATTTACTAATATTTAACACTTAACATATGATATTCATGTTTTCGATATTAAAGCGCATTTTAAAATATTTACACTTAACATAAAATATTCATATTTTCGATAAGAAATCTTTAAAAAATATTTAACACTTAACATAAAATATTCATAATTTCGATAAGCACGTTCCAATATCATAATAAAATATTAAAATAGAATCTGACACTCCTTAAACACAGGAACAGATTTAATAAGCTTGTTTAAGTTGAAAGCACTTGAACATTTCCTCAATTGAAAAAAGAATATCAGTATACCTTTAAAGTAAACACATCCGTTATTCTTATCAATGTATTCAAATATACACTGTATAAATGGAAACGTTCACAAAAAGATTTAAAATTCCTCCCCTTGGTTTATGACAAGTTTTATCAGCATTCCAAATTACTGTCTAACTTTCTGAGCTCATCTTTTACCAATCAAGATTTTCTGTCGGATAAATTAAAAAGTATGCATTTTTGGGGCTGGATACTTTAAAAGAGAGTTCATAACATGTTTTTTATCAGATACTGTTGTTAATTTCCTCCAATGTATTTGAAGTCTCCAGGTATCATGTCACATCAAACCCGTAATACCTGGACTGACGAGGCGATAAGAGGGTAATATTAATCACAACGCTTTCTTAAATACACCCCGCTATGTCATAAGAGTATATAATTTGTCGTTCCTTCCTGCGCTTTGATGGGTTTGTTATCAGTTTGACGAGGGGAAAGATCATAGGGCAGTCTTCGTGGTAGGTGTTGCGGCAATGTATGTGTGTTTGCCCACTCCTGGATATGTGTCTATATATATACATGTACATACATAGCGTAACTGTCTTGGCTGCTGTAGAGCAAAAAGAGTGACTTTTATCTTCTTCATTTTTTTTTAAAGGGACATTGTCACTTTAAGTGGATGCTGTTCATGTTAAAGGGCTGTTGTAGTCAGGAATGACTTATGTTTTTTTTAAAGGGACAGTCAATTTGAGAGGATGCTAGTCAAAAAGAGAGCGTTAAAGGACCATGGATGTAATAAGGAATGAATGGTCTGTTTAACCTTCTCCATGCTGAATTGTTCCATTGTGCATGTTTTAGACATATATATACCCGCAGCAGGTACAATCAATTTGATAGCAATGCTACTCAAAAAGATGGTATTGTAGTAAAGGGACAGTCAACTTTGATATATGAATGATAGTAAGGAATGAATAGTATGATTTAAGGGGCATTGTGATTTTGAGAGGATGCTGATCATAAAGGAGATTTGATTGTTAAAGGACCACTCTTGTAGTAAGGAATACATTATCTTGTTAAAAGGGACAGTGATATTTAGAGTATGCTAGTTATACAGAGGATTTGATTTAGGATGGTAAAGGACCACTCCCATATAGTAATGAATAAATGAATGAAATATTGATTAATACCACTTGACTGTACAGCTATTGGTAGCAAGTCACAGTAAGAAATATATCATAGAATGGGATGGAGAAATATGTTAAGGTGAAAGTCTTTGTAGGATATTGGTTGACCAGTGTGTTTAGCACAGTGGTAGAACATTTGGACTTCGGAGCCAAAGCCTGCAAAGGTCCTGGGTTCAAATCCCGTCTCGGGCGCCTGTCATCATTGTTCATGAAAGCTACCTTTCTGACACAACGTTGTTAGGATGCGCTGTCTGTAAAGTGGCAATGCAGATATCATCCTTGGTCTGTCAGTACCAGCCAGGCCCCGAGATTACGAAACCTTTCCCATACTCTACTCAGTACTCTACTCAAGGGCTTGTTCATAAAACGTCATTTGACGTCATAGCCCTACTCACAGGAGTACGTTTTTGTGCTCAGATTATGACGTCACATGACATTTTATGAACAATATTCTGAGTTGAGTATGAAATCGTACTCAGAAAGTTTCGTAATCTCGGCCCCAGATATACGTCCGGCGTAAATTTACATCCCTTTCGTGACACGCAGGCCAGGAAACTTGTCCTTTGACTCGACTCAAGTGAAGACTAAGCCAGAATTCAGATGGTGATCCCCCATCCCCTGCATCGACCAACAATATATAACAGATCACTCATTCCACTTCTTATTTCATGACATCTACCTAATCACCATACCACAGCACTCTGAAAATATCCTAGCAGTACGACATCTGGAATAACTATATCCGATAGGCATCCTTTTGTAGCTTGGACCACAGTACATAAAACCATCCCAACATCGCTTTGCTTTCAAAACTGACTCTTTTACGGTGGTCCATTTCTACGAAGGCTGGAACTTTCTATCAATTTTTCATATCCTGCGGGAAGCAGTAAACAATGACATGATTTCATTTCCCCCAAACGCATTAATGACAAGACGCACAAACCAGGAATAAATCACCTACAGGATTGGAAATTGATAACAGGCAATAACTCGAGTCTCTCCATTCCAGTCCGGCAGGTGTGTTGTGAGCACATCCATACTAATATACATGGCAATGTGATCTACAGCTTTCTGATGACAACATCAAATACATAATGAGTGGCGGCCGGCAGCGAACCACCCTCTCCTCCCCCGTGGTCTATAATCATCCCGCGATACAATCACGTGCTGTACTCTTAACCATCTTGCCGGCTTTACAATCAAGTGCTTTACTGTTGATCACACCATCTGCTTCATAATCAAGTAATATATGGAAATGAAATAAATGTCTATGTACATTCTAACTGTAATAATAATAATACAGTAATGTAGTGTTAACCGCCCTGCCTGCTTTACAAATAACTTTACTGTTAACCGTCCTGCCTGCTTTACAAGCAAGAACTTTACTGTTAACCACCCTGCCTGCTTTACAAGCAAGAACTTTACTGTTAACCATCCTGCCTGCTTTACAACCAAGGACTTTACTGTTAACCATCCTGCCTGCTTTACAAGCATCTAGTTTTCCAATGACTGTTAGTGTTAACAACATTGTAGTGGTATGTTTATCGTGGGAGGAAAACTGGCAGCAACTGTTTTACATTAACACCCACAAGCTAACGCTGGTGGTGTCTGTACAACATGCATCGACTAGACATACTGGGTACATAAAACATTCTGCCATTGGATCCGCTGTGATCTTTGTTGTGACTTTGAGAAACAGGTGAAATTTTTTTTTAAATCTGAACAATCCCTAGGCCAATCAAACTCGCTTTCCCCATGTACGACGAGTACTGAATCAGTACTGAACGACATCGTGCAAGACTTGGGCTGTGGGTCCAATGCATCATCGAGGACAGACAGATCCAACAGGTATTGATAATGCCACTCCACTGAATTGATCACACTTTAATACGACGAGGACGGAATGAGATACAAACATCTGCGCTCATAAGAACCTTTTCCCCCAATACCATTCTAAACCTTGTGAATGCCTACGGTCCCCGGCGCATTAATACATGGATATTTTAACTAATACCGGCTTAGGTTCTCCAACAACTTTAGTGTTTATGCTGATGAGCAAGAATAAACACAATTTATTTGTTTTCTCCTAGCCAGCTCAGGACTACTGGCGATGCCCAGAAAAAATATTACTACAGATGACAATAAAATCGATATGAGGGATGCATTCGGTCACATCGGATATTGCTTTGCATGACCATGATGACTTGAGATGCAGACGGGGGATATTGCGTTACAATTCATGTCCTTCAAAGACCTAGAGAAAATTGAATCTTGTCTGATTGCTCAGACAAGTAAAATGTCTGCAAAGCGTAAAATATTACATATTGGTTAACTTTTGAGACCAGGCGCCAACAGTGTCGCGGAACTATCGCGGCGCGACGAGAGTCGTTAATCGCTATACGTATAGCAAGAAATGTGGAACTCAAACAAGCTATATGCTTATTATTTAGTTAAATTAAATTATGTATTATAATAACATCTAGCATATGAATGAGTGAATTATTGTTTATCGTCAAAGCGCGGAGTTTTGCAGATGTGACGAAACTAGAATAACATGTTCTTAAAAATAAATTTAAACATAAAAGTGCTGCTCTGAGAAACTTCATAAAATCATTCATCGGTCTGTAAATGAAGTAGGATCAATCTGCCAGAAGAACGTACAGACTATCCTTGAGTATCTACACTTGAACGACGTCCGTGCAGGTTCCACCCTCAAGTGCAGAGGAACAGGACTAGCTGACAAAGCAGGTAGTAGGAGGAAGCTCCCAGAGCCTGATTAATCTTGCTTCACGCACAGGGAACGCCGACATAATCATCAGGACGCATTGTCTCCGCGCCGTGTGTGTCTCTCTCAGATTGTACAGCGGTGACAACTGAGCAAACAGCGGGACACCGGCTGACAATTCTTCTTGTGAATCAAGTGGGGAGGATTAAATCCTCTGGCTTTCATCCGGGTCAATTTTGAGGCAGTAATTGCATCTTGATTTACGATCAAACATTTACCGTGATCAGCGCCGTCCTGCATGCAAATTGTCAGAGAATACCGAGTCAACAAAGCTTACGCTCCGGGCGCCAAAGCAAGGATTTGCATCTTACGCTAGGGATTAAATCCTCATGTTATAATGAAGTAGGGATAAGAAATAAAGAAAATTGGTATTTTTTCCCCAAGTGAAAATCTGATTCTGATAACGAAGCCAATTTCTGTCAACAACACATCACAGTTTCCATAGTGTCTGACAAACCGTCAGGATATTAGCTACCACATATTGTGAACGTCCAAAGAGGTGAAGGGCGTGACCTTGGTATCCATGTCAAGGGAGGACATTGACCTCAAATTCAAAAGTAGGTCGTAAAGCAATGGGAAGAACATTATTTCCCCTGAGGAGAAGAGTACATATTTACACAGCAGTCAATCAGAGAATCTTGAGCTGGTAATCCCTGGTAACAATCTGGAACCGATTCCTGAAGACTGGTAGCAATTTGCTAATGGTGAAGAGTCTTCAATATCATTAGGGTATCGCCGCAAGAGAGCTTTCATATACACGCACACAAACATAAACAGACCATAGCACTCTCATATATATCTTCGTTCTAAGTGACTAGGAGACCTTCTTGAAAGTGTGCCCTGGCCCCGAGATTATGTAACGTTTCTAAGTATGATTTCATACTCAACTCAGAATATTGTTCATAAAACGTCATGTTTTTTAGCATAGCACACGAGTTGCACAAAAACGTACTCAGAAATTTTTCGTAACCTCGGGGCCTGTCTACAATACCCACTAGCATTATTTTTTAAAATACATATTTCTTATAAAATGTAATAGAATATTCCAATTACCGTATTCGATGTATTAAACACCCTGCTCCAATAAACACCCTACTTCAAATTAATTGATTTAATGCTGGAATTTGGGAAATTCTTTCTAAAGACCATATCCAGGAACTTTTTCTGATATAAATATTGTTGTTTTAAAAACAATTATCTTTTTTTGTGTAATTTTTTTTCCCATACTTTAATAAATGCCCCCCACCCCCCCCAAGTCAATTTTCTTAGCGCTCTGGGCGTTTAATACGTCGAATACGGTAGAATATTTACACATGCTGTGTGTACACACATTTCATACTGATATCCTAAGTAGTGATCAAATCCTTTACATTACTAGAAACCTGCATCTAATCATTCTCCAATCACGTAAAAAAAAGTATGAACTAGAAAACATGGATAGCTCTATCTCATTATTTTACGATTTTAAAATGTTGAATTTTAACACTCTTTCTTCTAGATGCAAACCATAGTCCCATAGCCTAGGGCCGCGATCACGATCAATCTATCTGATGTAAGGTTAATTAGCTGTTCAGTACAATCCGCGCAACAGCTACAGCAAACATTATTTATTATTTCTCTTGACATTCAAACCTGCCACACTCGAGCTCTCGTCAGATACGTTAACCAATTAGCCGTAGATTCCAATACCAGATCTGTTCCCCTCTGTTCCCAGGAGACCAGACATTATTGACGAGCTCTTGGTCATTACACTGCAGCAATTACCTCCCTTTGCTGTTGCCGGTTCCTCCCGGGCCAGGCTGTTGATTTCTCTTCGTCAAGCGAGGACATTAGCACGAGAAACAATCAATTGCAGTGCAGTGTCTGAGCATTACTACGACATTATTATGACATTAACCAGGCGACAAACGACATTACGAGGTCCAGTATCACTGCATAAATGTCAGGAACGCTAATGTAACAACGGGCGAAATAATATGTTCAGGTCACGAATAAATGGTTGGCGTCGTACAGACGCATGATAGGATCTATACATCACAATATACTGCATAGATGAGATGATTTTTTTCGCTTTCTCAATCATAATCAACAGGACACGTACCGCACTTCATCTCACTACGATTTTTAAAATTCGACAGGAAGTCGGTCAATAACATAATTACCATATTACTAAACTAACCGAATCTCAGAAAGAAAAAGCAATCAAGGCTACTGATATGGACGAGAATAAGGTCTGTGATATGGACGAGATTGTATCTTGACACTGGCAAACGTGGTTACAGGATATTCCTATCATATGCAAATGTAGTTTGAAGATGTTTCAATTTTTATGCACTCTTCTGCATATCTTGTTAAGTACACATGCACTTTTAGTAGCAATCTTGATGTAGCCTTGACATTGATAACCAAGTGAATAATTCACAATTTGTTTGGAGTTGTGGAATTAACTAGCATTTTGATTTCCTCAATTGGAATAATTTTCCATAGAATTTGAATACATTGTGGTTATTCTCTTGAAACCAGCATTGCAAATAATGGAACTTTTTTTACAATGTTAACTACTGGTTACAAGGAAATAGTTCCATTGACTGATTCTCTATTACAATCTACATGATTGCAAACACAAACTGAACAAATTTAAAATTGCATGGCAAATAATGAAAAACCAAAGTTAAAGATTCTGATTGCTACTACAAGTTGAAACTAAATTAATTGGTTTTCTCCAGAAATCAGTACCATAACATTGGATTGTCCTAAAAGTTGGGATTCAAGTGCGTTCAATCACTTTCCTTGAAATGAATTTTTATTTTATTTTATAAAAGCATCAAATTTAAATTAGAGGAAGGTCAGGGTTTAGACTGGAGTTTAACCCTCGCCCTGCTGAAGGCGACTTAAGTTGCCCGATCACATGAAGAAATAAAACACTTTGATTTTATTCAGCAGGGAGGTTTGTGGTGCTCCACAATTTGTAGTACTCCCATTCAACCATGAAGCCAGTGACTATCCTCTAGGTACATTGCTCCCTCGATATAACGCCCTTCGATGCACCGTGGATTCGGATACAGCACGGGATTCAACGTGGACCCCATTTTTAAAAAAATAAAAAATAAAAAAAATAAAAATTCTTTTCCACCAATTATATTTGTTGATATAATGCGGGCATTATAACACAGGTGGCATGTCATGGACCCCAACTTCAGCGTTATATTGAGGGAGCACTGTATGCTATTTCTACTTTCTCTGCTGGATAAAGCCCAGGCACTGTTCTTTGGGCATCTCCAGTTGCCTCCAGTGGCACAGTGGTAAATCATGGTAGCCAAATGTCTTGAGTTCGAACCCATATCCTGGATACACGGAAACCCATGTTCACAGAAGTTACCTTTCCAACATGATAGGATGAACTGTCTGTAGGGGCGTTTGCGAAGGCGGCACTAGCGTCGCGTTGAGCATGCGCAGTCGATGTAATCGAGTGAGTGAGTGAATATGGAGTTTAACGTGGCTGCGGGAATATTTAACCCATTTGCGAAGATGATGTAATCGAGTAGCTCTGTTCTTGTCGTTTGTTAACAACCTGAGAGTTACATCAACTGCGCATGCTCAACCCGACTCTAGTGTCCCTTCTCAAATGCACCCTGTACTGTCATTGCAGTTACCATCCTTGGTAGCTTAGTACCAGCAGGTGCTCACAGGTTTACTGCAACAGGTGTTGAAGGTTTCCTTCTGCCATAAACTCTCAAGCCAAGACATGGCTGAAATTATCTTGAAAGTTTACCTCCATGCTGCCATTTAAAAAAAAAATTATTTAAACTTTTTTAAAAAAGAGAAAAAAAGGAAAGGAAAAGAAAAGAAAAGAGATACAAATCAACAAGAGTTATCCACTTACTGTAGTCTTCATATGACAGAATTGTGACATCGGAGATGTCAACCTGGTGGGGCGTCGTGATGTCGTACGTGGGGTTGGACGCTGCCAATGTCTCGTAACTCTGCATAGGTAGCTGCCCCATCATCGTCGCGTTGGCTTGAGCTGCAAAATAATAATAATAATAATAATATAAACATTTATGTAATGCAAATGTATCTAGTTGAGAATAACTGTCAAGGGCGGCGCTCCACGTGCGACTTTTCTCGCACTAGTCTGCTGTCTGACAGTGAACTGTACGTGGACTAGACCTTGAGAGTAATTATGGAAGTCATGAGAAACTGTCGACAGTCGTCTATCCATAGTAGACAGTAACGTTTGACATGTTTTACTCGCATGTGGAATACCCTTTGACAGTTCCACCTCACCATAACGTGTCGACATTTACTTTCACATGCCATGCCGCCTTAACCCCTGAAGGCAACCAGAGATGCCCTAAAGAGCAGTAACTGTGCCTAATTCAGCAGGGAGAGGGTTAAATGTGCTTTAGGGAGATAGGGTGAACAATGATAACAATAAATGCAATATTTCTTTTAAAAAAATACGATGTTTAATTTATTCATTATGGTCATCATTTACACACAAAAAAATCTATGGCATCGGTGACAATAAATTCATCTGTAATAATTGAGCAAGAAGTTGGTTAATGGTTCTTGACATTTTCTATATTTTAACAAGCTACGACATTAACCTCTGACCAAAAATGATAAACTTCTAAACCAAATGTAATATTGCAGTGTGAGACATTAACAAGAGAGGTATCAAAGACATCAGGGCCAATTAAAAATGACTTAGCAAAGCCCGGACCA
>JAUTBZ010164830.1:0-10724 GCA_032361785.1 Lepetodrilus galriftensis | reverse complement strand
GCGATAAGAGAGAGAGAGGAGAGAAAGATATATATAAGAGAGAGAGAGAGAGAAGAGAGAGAGAGAGAGAGAGTGATAGAGGGGTGGGTGTAGGAGTGAAGGGAGTATTTTATATTTATGATCTGTTCACCGGACCCGGACCCAATACCCAGCAATCGGATTGGCTCACGTGACCTAAAATTCATTAATGGGTATCGTCTTCATGCGTAGATATGAATTATAGTCCAGTCATTAAAAGGTTGAAGTTTTTCAATGCATGTTTGCTGTTTGATATATCCACATTAATACTACACAAGTTTACCAAAATCTGCCTTGGGGAAATACCTGAAATTCAAGATGGCCGCCAAAAAGGTTAACGAAAATGGAAAATTGGCGGCAATCTTGAATTTGAAGTATTTTCCCGTCAGATTTTGGTAAACTTTATTTTTTAATGACTAAACTATTAACAATCAATATCGAATTACATGATGTGGTTCTTATTTGAGATTGCCATCCATATTTTGACAGTTACTATCTCGGCTATACGCTGACAGTGATGCTTGAAGTATGATGAAACATGCGCTCCATATTCCACAGACTGATACCCACTTGCATGTTCTATATAAATGAACACTCGACGCTCATATACAGTCATGCCTTTGGAGACATTGCATGTATTAATGAAAACTATTGATATGTGAAATAAACTACCTAATACATGTACCTATGGGGCTTAGTCAGGGGTGAAACACCATGCATGTTGCCTATAAGGGAGAACCGCGTAAATTCAATGTCATAGTCCTGAATTTGTTTTACCGGGTAATAAATTTAATTTAATTTAATTTACCAAATATATTTACGTACCCAAATATTATAAAGTTCACTCAAATGCAATGGTTATTCATTCAATAATTAAATTCGCGAAAATAAAGGCAAATAATATCAACAATGTAGAGAGAGCGAGTCTTTAATTGGGCCAGTTTGGTACGACGCATACCCATATTGCAAGAATGTTTGTTTGCATGTAATGAGAAAAACCATTGAACTATATAGATCATTCAGTTAAACTGGAAACTCACCAGATAGGCTTACAGCATTAAGACCGTGTGTTACAATGGCTAGTGAAGGCCAGTATTTTCGGCTTCTTTACCAAGGACAATGCAGCCTCTCAGTGACGTGAGCAGCTTCGACGGCGTCATTAAATAATGCTAATGGACAAACCCTGTACAAACAACTATACTAGTACCTCGTAGACTATCTTCGATACCGTGAAGTCACGTTAACAAATCAACGTCGACGTAACCTTCTGAAACGGGCCAGGACTGTACAAGTCCGACCGAGAAACTATGATCGACATTCGGGAAAGGTTTGTCGTGCCAATTAATCAGCAAGACTTGAAAAATCGACAGAAACGATGCACTTTTGGTTCAATGATAACGTATTCGAGCCAATGTCCTCGATGAACCGACGAGAAAAGGCCTGAATTAATACTATGGGTGATCATGCACGCTATTGCAGCAGTATACTAATGCCAATATGTGAACATGAGAGCAGATGAATACCATTAACACTTCTGTTCGTATAATTTGAACATATTGAAACGCTGAAATGTGACACACCTAACTCTTTGCACGATTGCCAAATAAATTGTATATTATTGAACGACTTGTTTTTGTACACAGTAAACAACTAGATCGGTATTCAATTAATACATTTGAAATGATCATTGTATCTACTAGTATTTTAGTTTTTAGGCAATAGACAGCCAAATGTAATGGATACTTTCTTTTGGACGGCAGTATACATTCCTTCACAAATCAGTTGATGCATCAAAGACAAGATAATTAGAGCTACGTTCCGTTTTTTCGTATACAATAAGATTTTCTTTTATATATCTATCGAATGCTGGGGAATGTGCATCAATAAATACAAACCTTTGAGTGAATAAATCATGCGTAATTAGTCCCAGATATAAATGCATTATATATGTCAATCGTCCGTGATAGTATGCCTTTAACCCCCCCCCCCACTACCCCCCCCTATCCAAAAAATAAAAAATAAAAATAAAAATGTTCATATGAGATGATATCGATGGTCTCCACAAGGCGGTATATTACCGAACGTAACGGAATACTAGTATAATATAATAACACGTGTTAGTTTTAACGAAATTAATATGCACGACATTTAATAATTCTAATTATAGTTGCAAAGCACGTACACTAACTTAATTAAAGCACTGAACTACGCAATTAAGAATCTGGGGCATAAGCCTTCAGCCAATTATAGGGTTAATACATAAAAAATAAAAATCACTTATCACTCAAAAGTTGACAGACCTGTCACCAATCATATATAAATACTCGTACAGATTGGTCCTCCACAGATTGGTCTTCTTCTCGTATCAGTCTGGTAAGTAAACTTTAAACTTTATTAACAGTTCAATAATATTTGATATTGAAAATAATGAATTCTTTAAAGAAGACATACTAGTATGTGTATATAAATGTGGTTTTAACGTGGCAAACAGTTTACTTATTTTTCACGTCGTCAGTAGCATTTAGAATATTACGCAAACGTAAGAGAACCGTGATTCTGAGCAATAATATTATTTAAGGGGCTTAATGATTTTGTAGCTCAACTAATATCTTAATAAATAGTGTGTCCACCCAGTAGGTAGACGGTAACATAGTAGAACCCTAACAAGGCCTCGATTTCTCGAAACAAACTCAGTTGAGCTATGAACCGAGTTTTAGCAAACTTAACATTGACTCAGTGTTGTATCTTGAGCATAAGCTTGAGCTTGTTCTCAAGTACAACACTGAGTCAATGAGAACAATCTCAGATTAGCAAAATCTCAAACTCAAGTTTATTTCGAGAAATCAGGGCCAGATAATAATATATTTTATTGTTCGTTTATAAATTAACAATTCCAATAATGTAAATGTGAAAAATATTGAAAATCCATAAACAATCTAAGCTTGAAATGGTTAATTATTATGAGTGTTTATCATTCAAATGTATTGTATTATTTTATTTTATTTATTGACAGTCAATCCACCCACAAAACAACTAGCATCATGAAGGTTCTGTGCATTGCTCTGGTCGTCCTTGTGGCATCTCTGGCCAACGCCAAGCCCTTCTTCGGAGGCATGGGAGGATATGGAGGCATGATGGGAGGATACGGAGGATACGGCATGATGGGAGGATACGGAATGGGATATCCAATGATGGGAGGATATGGTATGATGGGAGGATATGGAGGATACGGAGGTATGCTGGGAGGATATGGTATGATGGGAGGATACGGATTGATGGGAGGACTCGGATACGGAGGCATGATGGGAGGAATCGGAGGATACGGAGGAGGACTGATGATGGGAGGACTCATGGGAGGATACGGAGGAATGGGAGGAATGGGAGGAATGGGATTCGGATACAGCAAATACATGAAGTCAATGTATTAAACTAATTTCAGGTAAACAATCGGCTTTATAATTGTTTCTATGCGAATAGTGGTTGTTATATCTGTACTGTTTGTGCTATGATTTTTGTGCTTGCACAATTATCCGTAATGTCACCAAACGATAGTTTTATTTAATATATCTTCATTTAAATTGTAATGTATTATTCTACTCTGTTTCAGCAATATTTGTGCCAAAGAATATCGACTATCACATATCCAGCTACAGAAGTGATTCAACTTGTTACCGTTGTTGCATAGTTTTGAATAAATTTTATATTTGTATCTCTACGTTGGTGAGTTAGATATGTACTACTTAAATATACAAAAGCAGTGGCTGCATTATATCATTGATACATATTTCAAAAGAGAGAGAGAAATAGAGAGAGAGAAAGAAAGAAAGAGAGAGACAGAGAGAAAGAAAGAGAGAGTTGGAGAGCGCGAGAGAAGGGGAAAAAAACCAGACACACGCGCGCTTATACATACATACATACATGCATACACACCATGTAATTGGACATGCTAGTATATAGATTAAAATAATTTGAACGCAATTTGAACAACCTCAGTGAATTTAGATAGATCATAAAAAAAGTAAAAATTATTTTCGACTACTTCCGAATAGTTTTGAATTTGAAATGTCAACTTTATATATAATTACTTTATACTTAATTAGGGGGAGGCTCTTTTTCAAATAAGTTGACAATGACGATGCTTGTCAAGCATTTCCCCCTGCCCTGGAAAGGTAAAACTAATTATGGAAGTACAAAATCTACGACAGCATGTACGTTTCACGCGGGTTCGTGTTTACTTTTCTGACCGAAACCTCTGAGTTTGGTATTATCCTAAACTGAAAAACTACAATGACAAGTAATTAAATAATCTTGAAAACATGACCTCGGAACTATTATAGCTACAATTGTCGTAAGTCATTGTTTTGTAACCCGCTACAAATGTAAGTCTGGCTGTATGAAGGCTAAGCGTTACATCCACACTTTCCGAGGGGTATCGGTCAATATCCCTACAGTTTTGGTCGTGGGGCATAAACTGCTGGGATATTGATCGATACACCTCGGAAAGTGTGGATGTAACTGTCGTATACACCTCTTCCGGTCGAGTACTACATGGCATACAATTTAAATGTGAAATGTATGTAATTTATGAGAAAATAAATGCATAACATAGTGTACGTTGACTTTGGTATTTCTGACTTTGGTAGGATGTGTTTTAACATTTTCGCACGAAGGAAACTTTATTATAACCATGTATGCATTTATGCGTAATTGTATCCATTATTATGTTTGTTTGTGTGTGTTTGTTTGTGTGTGTGTGTGTGTGTGTGCGTGTGTGTCTGCGCGCGTGTGCGTGTGTATGTGCGTGTGTGTGTGTGTGTGTGCGTGTGTATGTGCGTGTGTATGTGCGTGTGTGTGTGTGTGTGTGTGTGTGTGTGTGTGTGCGTGTGTGTGTGTGCATGTGTGTGTCTGTGTGTGTGTGTGTGGTGTGTGTGTGTGTGTGTATATACAAATATACTGATCCATGTCTCAAATCCCTAGGGAGTATGCAATACAATCTGCTGCGTGCTAAGGTGCACATATAAATAATCAGATACCAGTGTGACGTAGATACGTTTAACCGCAATAATTATACTGCGTTCTCCGGATAGTTCATCGCAATTAATACATCTCATATTACATCGTTTTATTGCAACCTAGAATTAACCTGTCGTCGCAGAGAGTATGTGAAATAGATACCGATAGTTAGAACAATGAGGGGTCATGTTCACGAAGCTATCGTATACGACATCGTTACACCTTGGTTGGTGAACATTTGACTACTTTAAGGTCATCAAATTTGCCATAAGGAATTCGTAAGTACTAAAAATAGTATTTTCAAAACTGGTATTCTCGAAACTTTGTAAGTAAGACTCTTTATTAAGTTAGGAACAAAATATAACTAAAGACCTTTCGTAGCGGGTGTCTTGGCTAAAAAGAATTTATGATAGTTTCGAGAAAAAGACTTACCTTAAGGTTAAAGAATGTCTTATCTCACTAGCACATTCAGTTTAAGTTACGAAGCTTTGAGAAAATGTGTGCACATGGTCCATGGTGCCGTATTCACACAACGGTTTAAGTAAGTTTTTGGTCTTCAAAAACTTACTTGAAATATTAAATCCTTTCGTGAATACGGCCCCCGGTCAAGTACACCTTCCGATAAATGCTAGACTCAATATGAGAGTGGTTTTAGTAGACCAGGGGACGTTGAGGATATTCTACACAGTCGTTAACAATCCATTTGACCACGGAAGATGGTATCATGTTTGCGAATAAATACAGCGTAATTATCGATGGTTATCACAGTGTTAATGGCGGACCACTGTTTATCACATAGTCATTGCTATTAAATGTGGTCAATTCACAATAGTGGAGCAAACTGGTTTATGGACATATTCCGTTACATTCTTGCCTTTAAAATTACATTTCTTAATGTTGAGGTTTTGAGGAACAAATGTCGAAAGACGAAATTCATTTCCGATTCGCTATATTTAATTGTATTATTTGTCCACAATATTCTGAAGCCATTGGGAAGACTAAATCGGCCTAAATAAATGGGAATGGTTAATCCGGGGTTAGAACGCTATCGTAGCATTTAGATGCCAGCAATAGTTTCAACGTTCAACACTTGTGTGGCATTTGGAAGTTCTATGAATGGAAGGATTTAGGGCTGTCAGACATATTCAGAAATGTGTGTCTATTAATAAATTTGCAGACTGAATGCTGAGTATATTGCGAGTGTACTTTTATATTGCCTATTATTAGCTATGCAAAGCGTGTCTAGACAATACATATATCTATGTGAACCCATAAGAGATTAATGCCTGTGAAATCAGGTCGTGCCCAGATATACAAAGAACCTTTTTTTGAGTAGGAATTCATGTTCAACTCCATCCTCCGCCCCAGGGTAAAGCGCTTGAATTAATATCTTATCTTCGCTGAGTACTATGATGATGTTAAATAGTACGACCTGTTGGGAGAGGGTTGTTCAACTCAAGCTTTTCTTCACAGATCCCCATATAAAATTTTAGTTTGAGCATGAAATAGCACAAAAAAAAAGGTTTCGTAATCTCGGGGCCGGATGTTCCATAGTCACGTCATGATCAAAGAATGGTTGATTTGCATAATTGCGGTGTTAACTAATATAAGGAACGTGCTGCCAATTTTGTACGTAAATAACTGTCTGAAAGTTGGTAGCAAAGGCGAAACTACTCTATAGTTTGATCATATATGTTGCCCGTCAACGAGACATTACGCTTAATACACGAAGCCCTTGATGATGGTAGATGAAAAAAATACTAAGTGGATTTACCAGATACCATATTATATACAGTACATGTTTTGAGTTTACGTAGGAAAACACTCATACGCTACGAACAGTATACTCAACAAAATAAATTAAGGACCGGCAGATATTTTGTGGGGAAGCTTTCTACCAAATTTTAGAAAATGGTTTGAGGAACCTGGTGCTATTTATGTTCCTAATTATACATTTGCAGCTTTTTGAAGAGTACCTGTAGGCTGTTGACGTTTGAAAATAATTCGTTATTAAAAATGATATCAAGCTACTGTAATACCATCCAACAAAGATGTTGCTGGCCCGAAATACATTTTGTTGAGTCTAGATGAACAACGTATTTTGGGTGAGTTTTGTATATCATGCTGTGGACTCGTTGTACCGCATCGATGTGGCTGACTTGCTAATGACAGAAGACATCACCACAAAAAAAAAGAGTTTTATTTCCCACCATCCAATCGAGAGAAATTGTGACGAATATCAATTCAGTTCCAATGTCAGATTTTCTTTCTAGCTTTGCATTCTAGCACGCTGGGGTTTAGCCGTGGCAATCTCGCAACTGATTCTCCGTGGAAACCACTAGTAATTCCTGGCATATTCCAGGGTAAAAGAAATGGAGAATATCGGATCAATTGGACCATCACATGGACCATCAAATAGATCAGCAGAAAGAGTGTAGCACGCCCCCTTTATATCGAAATCCTCGTAATACGCCCACAGTAACGACATCAAACGTTGAAAATAATACGTATACTATTTAATAGTCCCTGATTACAGGCTGCGAGTACGGAGATTGATGACCTATTGAATGTAACAATACTTCCGTACAGTTCAGTCAATATTTCGGAAACCATCATGAATTGATAAATGAGTAATGTAACATGCTGTGTCATATATAGTACAGAAGTAATAATGGAGTATCGTTTCATGAAGCGTTCGTACCTACCAAGAAACAATACGTACAAAAGGCGCTATGATCTCTTAGTGGATACGAAAGCCTCAGGAAAAGGTGCATAAAGGGTGGTGGAGAATTATGAAAGTTTCTAAATCCATAGTTGGCATAGCATGACAATTGTGTATCCAGTTCATAACTTGTCCTCAAAAATTAAGGACGATTTAAAAGCATTCTGATTTGCTACTATATTTTGTTTAGTTTTAGCAATCATGGAGAGCAGTTCAGATTAATATTTAATATTTAAAATGAAATATACATATGCGAATCTTTCCCATAATAACTGTTGATAGCCCATGTTTTTTCAATCCAGTCCCCGTCAATCTGAAAACTATCTCAGCAAATTGAAACCTTCCTGGTCTATTTCACAAATGTCTAGAGTGTCTAGGTATTCTGTTGAAAACCCAGGCTATTAAATTTCGTAATTAAACTTTGGTATTCCGAAGCTGCTTATTTGAGAGCAACTTATTGCCCAGGTCGATGAGAATGGTGTTAGATTATGGCCTTATAATCATCGACCTTATCATGTTTCTACATTCTCATGATTCTAATAACCGGAGACAAATGTGACACTAGCACACATTTATTTTTCATACGGATACATGATGCGGTTCAATTCTTGGTGAATGTAAGGTAGACCCCTTCTAACATTACACAAACGTGTCAAATAATATATGAAGGCAATTCCAATATTACTCAATCGAATTGATATATTTTCTGTCTGAGTATGATGCTATATACTAGTAACAAGCCTGAGATTTCACGCAAATTTGGTCCAACTTCGAGGGTAAAACCTTGCTGCATTGAAAGTGACTGGGTTAAAGGGGTTAATTTTAATCCGCATATGCCAAATCACCATTGACATATTCTGTCTGGCATTTTCAGTCGGCAATGAGAAGCGAATGCGTATATAATGGTTATCTTGTCACTAGCTGATGAATATTATAAATTCCTTAATATGGTTCGTCTTAATTAGGTGGTAGGCTATTAAGTTAAATAAAATGTGTATCTGTCTTATACCTATCACTATATAGACTTTAATATTGGTTTAATAGAACTTTATCCGGGCTTAATCATCGCCATAAATCGAGGCACG
Organism: Lepetodrilus galriftensis; assembly: GCA_032361785.1. Taxonomy (NCBI): domain Eukaryota; kingdom Metazoa; phylum Mollusca; class Gastropoda; order Lepetellida; family Lepetodrilidae; genus Lepetodrilus; species Lepetodrilus galriftensis. The sequence continues at coordinate 1,886 of JAUTBZ010164830.1, read as the reverse complement.
CACGCTCTCAACCACAAACATACTCTTTCAGGCTGATTACTTGAACAAACATTTGTAAATGTAAAACATTATGATGGACGTAAATCTGTATTTTGTGTAAAAGAACATAATTCATTAGTTTAATTATTTAAAATCTATTTTAGATAACAAGAGCATCGTGAGCTGTCAAATAAGATGCGTTTGAAACACGCATGTTTAAAATACCAGCACTCTACGGAATTCAAAGATATTCTATGGACTTCAATTAGGCGCAAACTATGAAAGAATCGTGAATCCAGCTATGTGTTAACATGCCTGTTTGTAATTGTACATAGAACGGTGAACACGTGATAAATTAAACGGCAAGGTTTCCGACGGACATGTCTTGAATGGCGTTATCCACATGTTTGACGAACGGGATTCAAACACAGATACCTTGCCATCAGGTGTATATATAGAGCATTATAAGTCGGATACCGGAAGGTCACTCGCCTTGCTATGCAGCGTCCGCTGTTTTAATACATCTCTGTAATGAACATGCGTTGTAATGAGGTCTATACACTATATAACAGCAAGATCGTGTTGGCGTGAACACGACATGGAACTTCCGCCACGAGGTTCCTGTACATATTGTCCTAGCAAATTGTCCAGATGCATTGCACGACCCGGTAAGATGCGATGAAAATGTCAAGGCTAAACGTATAGCATCTGAATCGACAGTGGTTTGTATACTCCCCGGGGAGTTGAGAAGTAAAATAAAAGCACACTGAGCCATTGACCGAGGTAATAATGTAGCGCTAATGAGCATGGATTTGGCGCAATATTAATGTTATCAGTATCAAAAGTCAACTACATATCTTCATGGGTGTTTTCGTGTCATATTGCATTTAATTTGTTCCAATGTAATTCTTGACCTCGCAAACCCTCGGGGAAAACGCCTTTACGTTATTTAAACACCCCTGTCCTTTCCCTGGGGATTTATATCACAATTTATCGCGCAATCTGCAACCGAAGGTCGGGTTCTAATACGACTAGGAGATACTGATAATCACCCGAGTTAAACGTTAATGACAACCTCACTCTTATGGTACAAGGCGGAATTACCCGCATTTATGCCACGGCCGTATTATGGAATCGATTTTTGCTTTCTAAGCAAGCGGACGTTGCTACGAGGCTCCTTTCAGTAACTGGATAACCATCCACCGGTGAACACTCACTTTTACAACACTTCTCGTGTGATTTCGTTACGCAGAGGCGGAAGTTTATAAGTAAGTACTAACTGCCTTCTGTTATTGTCCCTTCTCAATGGTTGGCGGACACTCGCATATTGACCATAAACCGATCAAATAAGCGCTGATTGAGTGCACATGTCTAGAATAAATTCGCAAATGTTGATAAACTGACCAACGGGGGGAAATTCCATGTTTCATGGAAGAAATTAAGACTAATGTAGTACATAACTATGTTGAGATCAAGGACATGTACTATGTGACACTTGTATAATGTGATGCTATTCATAGTTGTGTATTCGGTGGAATGACAATTGATCATGTCACACCTGGATTCAAGGATGCAATTATCTGACGGCATGATGTTAATATGCTGTCAGATTAGAGTATTCCTGACCAAGGTCGTGACATTAGTATTCCTGGTGCTATATATATATACCCATCCTCGGACCCCAAGGGTACCTTTAATTATATTCACACTTCATTGTGGTATGCAACGAGCCTTTAGCTTAATAAAGTATCCTTTGTGTGAGAGGATGATATAAACTAAGTACTTTTATATGCGACGTAAGTTACAACTAATTAACGTGACCAGATATAAACTATCTCTCTCTCTCTCTCTCTCTCTCTCTCTCTCTCTCTCTCTCTCTCTCTCTCTCTCTCTCTCTCTCTCTCTCT
>JAUTBZ010164819.1:0-10725 GCA_032361785.1 Lepetodrilus galriftensis | reverse complement strand
TGTTCTAAAAAAGTAAGCCTAGTAAAATAAGTCTGCATGTTCTAAAAATGTAAGCCTTGTAAAATAAGTCTGCATGTTCTAAAAAAGTATGCCCTGTAAAATAAGTCTGCATGTTCTAAAAAAGTAAGCCCTGTAAAATAAGTCTGCATGTTCTAAAAAAGTAAGCCTAGTAAAATAAGTCTGCATGTTCTAAAAATGTAAGCCTTGTAAAATAAGTCTGCATGTTCTAAAAAAGTATGCCCTGTAAAATAAGTCTGCATGTTCTAAAAAAGTAAGCCCTGTAAAATAAGTCTGCATGTTCTAAAAAAGTAAGCCTAGTAAAATAAGTCTGCATGTTCTAAAAATGTAAGCCTTGTAAAATAAGTCTGCATGTAAAATTCCTCCCTGCTGACCCCCATATAAAAGACAATAACTAGATAAGTACAAGAGTGCTTGCAGTGAGTGCTATGCAGATAGGTGTATCTAACTGTGCGAAACTTCACAGGCTCACTGAGGTAGCAATCATGTGCAGTTCATTTACTTGCAGCTTTTATAGTTTAGTGATTGCTTAAACATGTGCCGTACCGTATTTCTTATGGGCATTAACGTTATAAAAAAGGCTTGGATCCTCACCTCTGTAATGGTACTTTACTTTTCCAATGAATATTTCAACAATATTGTGGTCTGTTTATTTGGGGAGGAGAGGCTGAAACAACTACGTCACATGATATGACTAATGAGCCGTGGAGGTTGGGTTGAAAATGCTTCAGATTCATCTGACTTGTTTTCATGTTTCAAATACATTTTCTCATTTTGAATTCAATCCTTTCAGTGAAATGTCTGTGTACTTGTGAAAAAATTGTAAAAAATAAAGAAATTATATACGAAAGAAATCTGTGCTTTAATCTTTTAAGACCAGAGAACACTTTCATAAAACTTTCATTTCCAGTATGAGGCTATAACCAGCGCATAAGTGCTTTCAATCACTAGGTATAGAGAGGATACTTACTACAGGGTAATGCTCTCATATACAGTAGATATAAGACCTTTATGAATGGGGTGCCAACATGTAAAGCACTAAACACGTATTCCTCCATGAAGGAACAACAGACCATACTACAGTATACGCGGGTCATACACACGTTCAGCACAGGGTCTGGGCCAGGTTTGCTGTTCTAGTGGGTCTGGATCTTCCATTTCCTGTCATTTCTCGGGCTGTAAACATCACAAGTTTGTTCTCAGTTGGAGATTTAGTGCTTGGTCTATAGCCTGTTACATGGATAGTTTACATTTGAAGATATCCGACATGTCCAACCATATGAAGAGGATGCGCTCGATGGCTGGATTTTCTTTTCTATCTTTTTATCAAATTGTGTGTGTGTGTGTGTGTGTGTGTGTGTGTGCGCATGTGTGTGTGTGTGTGCGTGTGCATGTGTGTATGTGTATGTGTGTGTGTGTGCGCGCATGTGTGTATGTGTGTGTGTGTGTTATGTTTTTGCATATAGATGTTCTGTGCTTGTGTAATTGCAGTGTTTGTGGTTTTCTTTTTATTCACACACTTGTTCACATTTACTCCACTGAACTCTATAACTGTACACCTTTAAAGTAAGTGAGATGACACAGATATATAGTATTTCTACTGTAACTCTAGATATTCGCCTAATGTCCGTCTGCCGATAATTAGACGTGTTTATCAACATTCTCGGCAATTCCCAGCAAGTATTGTTCCCTGGCTTCTCGTCTACTGCGGCGACTACCACACCTTGCGAACACCTTAATGCCGCGAACGTGTTTCTGTGTTTTGTCCAAACATCTACCGGCTCCCGGGGAAGTATAAAAAGCTCTGCCATCAACACTAACCGCGTTTCTGTCTCGGAGTCCGCAGTTCCAGGTGAAGCAAGCTGGCCAGTAATGAACACCGGACTCGCGGCTTCTCCCACGCCAGTGAGGTGTACTAGTTGTAGGAGTCCTGGTGACTGTGCGTGGCTTGCAACGTGAGCGGATTCTGTGAGCTCATAGATTAGTCCTGATGATGGTGCTGATTGAAGGCTGTAGGTTTCTACATTAGTATTGGTAACTCTGAAAACATTTGTACAGAAAATGTACTACAGTGCTCCCTCGATATAACGCTGAAGTTGGGATCCATGCCATGCCACCTGTGTTATAATACCCGCGTTATATCAACGAATATAATTGGAGAAGAAAAAATTGGAGAAGAAAAACGATTTTTAATTTTTTGATTTTTTAAATGGAGTCCACGTTGGACCCCGCATTGTATCCGAATCCGCAGTGCATCAAAGGGCGTTATATCGAGGGAGCACTGTATTAGAATTTTAGAACCAAGAGAAATACTGGTAGAACCATGTAAACTTGGATTTGATTGAATTGATGTTTTACATCGTGGCAGGAATATCTCAACCATAGGCGATGACTATAAACTTGGATAAATACTGGTAAAATATGTGATCAAATTACACATAAATACATGGTAAAACATAGAATATTAGATCAAACTCTTTGAACCCAGAAAAATAATTAACCCACATGTATGGTAGATCTCTGAAGATTGCTGGTCAAGCAATGAATTATTATCCATGAACCTTGGAAAAATGTTCAATACATGTTCATGTATCCTCATTGTCTATTGTATTGGTCTGGGCATAATCAATATTATTGTATTATATCATTATGTTCAAAATAATTCAAAGGAAAATTGTGATGCCAGTTTACCTACAAGTAGACTTGTCAGAGACCGCAATGCCCACAAGTACTGTCAAACTGTAACATACATAAATACTTGAGAGATGTAGATACAAACTTGCCACGCCAGACTACACTGTGACCATCAGACTACACTGCGACCATCAGACTACACTGTGACCATCAGACTACACTGTGACCATCAGACTACTCTGTGACCATCAGACTACTCTGTGTCCATCAGACTACACTGTGACCATCAGACTACTCTGCGACCATCAGACTACACTGTGACCATCAGACTACACTGTGACCATCAGACTGCGCTCAATGAAAGCTGTGAGACTGACACAGTGAGACACAGACTGTGATCACAGCTCTCCACTATAGTCTCAGCAGTCTCATGCAGTCTCCCGCTAGGAGTCTCTCGCCATATCCTCACCAATATCGCCGGCAATTAACAAAATTAAAATTGATCCGCGGTGGATCGAGAGGCGTAGACCTCCGAGAGGGACGGTGGTCTCGGCGGCCTGTTCATTATCAGCCAGGAATATTGTTTGCAAGTTGAACACCGGTTGAGTGGCGGAGTATGAATGATACAGGGATGATCACAACCTTGAATGCATTGATGGAGATCAGGCAGCGTGTTGGGATTGAAGGGCAGGGACAATGCGTTACGTAATAGCGCTCGTATCAACATGGGAGTTTCTATTCTCCTAATAATGGATTTTTCTGGTTATCTCCATTGTGTTTGAGGCAGGAGACAGAACTAGGTAGAGCAAGTCAGGGGTTTTAATATAATGAAAATAACTGTATTGCTTTCAAGTTTAATCTTTGAAAATAGTTTTTGTTTGATCTGACATAACGGTTAGCCAGATTATCTCCTGAACTTAATGTATGTAATAAAGTAATGGTCAAATGAATTAAAAACACATTTTTTAGTTTCGCAGAGCATTTCTCTCAATGAATTTTTCATCAGGTCTATAATATATTCCATATGTCTAGTAGTGTTCGTAAATGTGCAATAAATGGCAATGAGGACACACCCACCAAATTTTAAACTATTAAAGCTTTCTTCTTTTTTCTTTTAATCAATTTGTTTTCATCTTCTTTCAGATAGATATTCCCACCACAAATATTAATTATTAACTGATACACTTAATGAAGACATCACTAAACTGTTAGAAGTTGTTTTAACGATGAACAAATGTGATTCATAACACTCACGCTGGCATATTACATTTCTGATTAAGACAACACAGCACTGCTACATAGACCATGTATATAGCAGAATCCAGTGAATACAACCAGCCTTTCATCCCGAGTCCCGACTCCCTGTGAGGAGTTGCCGTACTCCCGCGGAGGGTATCGGAGCGAGCCATTGGTGGATGGTGACCAGACCCCCAGCCAGGGACGTATCGCTGGCACACAGGTACCACACCACCTCCGCCACTCGGAGACTCACTGTGGCCACTGCAGCTAAACTTTCATCTGCCAGCCAGATTAGTCTTCAGTTATCTCTGGCCGGAGATCGTAGCTGGCTGATTAACTCTGCTCAGGACTTAACAAGTTACTCTCGTGGTCTGCCAGGTCGTGGTCCGCCAGGTCGCGGTCCGAGTGTATTGTACGACATCGAGATAATAGAGCAACTTTTACAAATTGCTGGATTCAGTTGGATTACCATAGATCAGGGTAAGTTCTGTGCGATGCTGTTTTACTGGGTGGTATTGATGGTATGGTCTTCATGGCTGGGACGGTCTTCATGGCTGGGACGGACTCATAACTCGGGTATGGCATGCAGCGGTGTGTAGTTATCACGGCTCCCGGTCATTAGGGGTGTTGGATTACGAGGAGCGACTCGGTTAGGAGCCCCAGGAGGGATCACCACTTCACAGAGGAATTAGGGGCTTCACAGAGGAATTAGGGGCTTCAAAGAGAAATGGAAAGGTGGCTATGTGATGGATCCATGCAGTGGAATGTGTGGACAAAGTGAATATACAAAAACTGCTTTTGCTTAAGGAGATACCCAGTGAAACAGAGTATGTCTAATTAGTCAAAACAAAACCCTTGAATCAGAAATAAATTAAATAGTAAAGTTTAAAGCGACTTATACACCAAAGTTATAGAGCTGATGACCATATAGTGTGATTCATTCCTTCAAAATGACCTGGTATCGATAACTATGCTCTTTTTTTCGGGTATGTTTACATAACATTGACTGGTGAAACAATATCGACATTTGACTTCATCCATGTTGTGCCATGCTCGAGAACCCATGCAGAGACCCGTTATGAGTACGCCCTGTGCGAGAAAGTCATGCAATCTGTCAAGAGAAACCTGTGTTGAGAAGGCCTCGCCAATTTCAAAACAAACTATTGTTTTCATTCGCCAAGTACAACGGCATATTTCAATGGGTTTATGTGACATTTCATGCCTGAAAGTTCGTATTCTTGCCAATATTGCTCTATATATTATATATGACCAATAATAAAAATGGGCATAGGTGAAATCTCCCAAGTGTACGAGTCCTTTTAAGTGTGCTATTATAAAATTGTAAGGACCTGTATGCACTAGGTTGTCTAGATCTTATTGCAATACGTTCTTACATCTGTTGATGAGGAACTTAAAAACTACACCACAATCTCCCACTTAGCCAATTCAACCTCGATTGTTTTTATGTTCTAGTTGATTAACTAAAGTAGAGTACTGGCACTACCGTCTATTCATACTGGTTCTGAACAGGCATAGATGTTTCTCACAATTGGTTACCTAAATGTCAAAATACCAAGTCAAAAGCTAAAACATTGACCAGTAGTAGTAATTAAGGATTTACAAATTGTTAGCATAATAAAATAGGACATTTATTTTATATATTCATAAATTGATCAGCCGTACACGTTTCAAGTCCTATAAAAACTGGTGGAAATCCAGACTAGTCAAGCAGTACATGTGGATGCAAGTCATCATATTAGTGAAAGATTCTAGAAAGTGACTTTAAACCCCAAATCAACAACAACAACAAGTTTCAAGTCTATGCTATGGACCTCTGTTCTGTCCCAGATTCTGAGATCCAAGGATTCCACGGCTAGTTATTTATGTCCCATTCCAACAACACCATGATTTCTTTTCATATTTTTAAATGTTTTTCACACTTCATCATCTGTCAAGCAGCAAATAAGTGTTCTTCAAACAATCCACAAGCTCTGCACCAGCCAACATGTTAATCCTGGCCACCGAAGTCCCGAGTGTTGAGATGTGAAATCTAAATCAAATTTTTCAGACACTCTCCTAACTGTTGGTCTTCTTATCCGAAGCTGCTCTTGCGCCAATCTGCCGTTAGGGAAGTAGTCCCATGCAACAGATCACATATCACAATTTGATTACAGTTATCAATATATTCTGTTTTCACAAGAGCGTGCCCAAAGTGTCTGGGATTCCTGTTGAGGTTGAAGGAGAGTAGAAATGGGAATATTGGGTCAGAATTCACTTATTACCGGCTGAATTATTTATGTTGGGATTTAGATTCCAGAGATATCCATAGATAAAACATATCGTCTGTCAGCAATCAAAAACTTTTTTTCGTATTGCAGATGAAGGATAACAGGAATGCAAGATAGCGCTAGCATAGGAAGGCTGGGCAAGGATACTTTAACATGGGTTTGCTGGGCAGGGGTATGTTAACAAGGGTTTGCTTGGCATGGTATGTTAACAAGGGTTTGCTGGGCAAGGGTACTTTAACACAGGTTTGCTGGGCAAGGGTACTTTAACACAGGTTTGCTGGGCAAGGGTATGTACATGTATTTTAGCATGGGAAAGCTGGGAATGGGTGTGTTATTGGCTGGCTTGCTAAATCTGGTGTGTAATCTAGAGGGATCCAGTACACATGTTGTTGTAGCCCGTCTTTGATCCGTTCTTGTGCATATCTGTATCAAATTTGGTTTTCCCATTCTATGTTCGTTCTGTTGTTTTTGTGGTAAAATGTGGTAACTCAAGGAACGAATACTGGTATTTATTCTCCCCGACTGACAGACAACCCTTGTTGTGTACACAGATCAGCTGACTAAATGTCTAAGGCAATTTGTCATAGCTGATTCATGGCAAACCATTGTAAACTATTTTATAGTTGATTTCTTAGCATAATAAGATGAATTATTAATTAATGATCTCATGGAAAACATTTACTTTTATTCAGTTCTTTATAAAGTACAAGAGAGTTAATGAGACAAGTCCTCGATGTCTGGCTACAGGTCCAGGTACAAATATCCCAGCAACCAATATCCCAGAAATAATAAACATTGTAGTCAGTCATAGTCCATGTACTTGCATCACAGATCCTAGCCATACTATCTTCCTACCACTAACATTCAATTCATTAGCATTCACAATGGAGGTTTGACATAAAAATCTAGATTTTATCACTTGTTCGGTTCCACCCATTATTTTTTTAAGAAAGGTTAAAAGCTCCTGCCAATCACGGACTGACCACATCAGGCGGCCAGATGTCCAGGGGTCGGAGGAATCTGCTCAGTGGCCATCTTGTTCTGGCTTCGTGTTTTAGCAACAGGGGACCGTGTCAGAGTTTGGGATCAGGAGCTGAAATGACGGCTTCCTAGTGGACAGCTGTGTGGGTGGACCTGGCCCCAGTATCACAATACATACCTACATGTAGCAGATGTAGACGGACCTCCATTGTGTGTAGCGCGTGGGATACTATACCACTCTGCTAGTATATACAGTATTGTACACATGGGAAGCTTCAAGGTCTTAGTCATGTGAGATCATTTCTGTTGTAACGTATTCATCATTATCTGTCTTCAAAACCATTAACCTTCTCGATCCCTGCTGAATAAAATCAAAGTGTTCTATTTCTGCATGTGATCGGGCAACTTAACTCACCTACAGCAGGTAGAGGGTTAAAAAAAACTAGAAGTCAATAATTGAACCAATCAGCTTCTACATACACTGACACACCTCTCACAGACAGTCATGAAGTGCCCCACGGGTACCTCATAGCAGAGTTGTGTAGTATTCCATGAGTTACCTATGATGGTCAGGTAGATGATGGTCAGGTAGATGATGGTCAGGTAGATGATGGTCAGGTAGATGATGGTCAGGTAGATGATGGTCAGATAGATGATGGTAAACCGCCAGCATCACAACACATACATGTACTTGTACCAGCTTAACCCTCTCGCTGCTGGATTAGGTACAGGCACTGCTCTTTAGGGCATATCCAGTTGCCTTCAGCAAGGAGAGGGTTAAGCCATGTATCCCCTTATGTCTATCCCAGGTATCACAAAACATGCTTACATGTAGCGCTACATGTATATCTGTAGATTACATTCATGTGTGTCGATATCGGTACAAGATATCCTAATGCATGTACCTACATGAATGTCTATCTGGAGATTAACATGCAATGATGTAATTGATGTTTGATATTTTTTTGCTTTATTCAGATTGAAAGAAAATATGTCCTTGGTTAAATTTTTTTCTAAAATTTAATTAATAAACATTCTGCCGCCCTAGACCAGACTCTTGTTACCAGCACCTCCCACACCATTGCAGTCCAGACATTCCTTGTCCTGTTTTACATGATATGTGACACAAAACATTGATTATTTTCCCCATATATAAAACATATAACTACATAAAAGGCTATCTGCTGTGAGACTGGGGGAAATATTGTGCCTGGCTTCTTGTAAGAACATTGCTGCAGTGTGACACAGGAAGTGACAGGTCCTAGTGGTCCTACTTAATGTCCAAGTTGTCCTGATGTAGGTCCTACCTAATGTCCTAGTTGTCCTGATGTAGGTCCTACCTAATGTCCTAGTTGTCCTGATGTATGTCCTATATAATGTCCTAGTTGTCCTGATGTATGTCCTGATGTAATGTCCTAGTTGTCCTGATGGAAGTCTTACCCAATGTCCTAGTTGTCCTGATGTATGTCCTATCTAATGTCCTAGTTGTCCTGATGTATGTCCTATCTAATGTCCTAGTTTTCCTGATGTAAGTCAATCATGGACTTTTCCTGTGGGAAATTATTGTCTTATCCTGGTGTATGTTCCAGTCATACATTTGTAGTATAGGAAGTGTTTGAAACAGCTATTATATTAATATGCCCTGAGATCTAACATTTCAATTAGCAAGAAATAAGAAGAAATCTGAAAAGGTTATCTGTCAGAAATGGTTATAAAACTGTCTTCCTAAAAGACCCTTTAAAATATGGTGCGAATCAGATAACCTTATCATAGAAACGATATGGCAGAATAAATATTATAAATAGAGCTACCCTTTACCTGATGGATGGGAACATAAGTACTTTAGACATATACTGCATATATTTTTTTGTAAATTAGGTCAATAGTTGGGCGCCATTTATGATAGGACCATGTCAATTCTGGGATGAATCCTGTATCTGGATGTGAGACGTGAGATTAAGAACAGGGGTAATTCTATTGACTGAGACCATTAGTAGCTTCCTCTATCAAATACTACTGCATTTTGTATACTAGTAATAAGAATGGTATCCTTGGAATAAGTTCTTTACACTATCTGATGAAGCTCTCTCTTCTGAATTTTCTTGCTGTTATGCTCAATTTCAGTTTCTGCATGTCGTAAATTAAACCTATCTGTTAAAGCACTTGCTAGGAATGCGACATTTAGACAAACAATGCTGCGTACGCGGAGAAAAAACCTCGGCATAACTAAATCGTCAGGGTCGGCACGTGGCGGTAAGCTTCCGGAAATCCTTTCATGTTTTTGTCCGTGTAAAGGAAGTACCTTTACGCAGGGGAATCCCTGTGCGGAAATATGAAGAAATGACGGGTAAATATTGACCGTTCCACCTAACGTCATGTGACCACCCAAACGCGTATCCTCGTGCTTCAAGGCTTGGGAAAGGTCACACTTTGTGTTAGGTACGAGATGATGTCCAGCATATGTCCAGAACATTGCAGTCAGTCCGGACACACGGACACCACGCCGCGGCACCACGGCCAGATCCACAGGCCCCGCGTCCAGACTCCCGCTGGTGGTATTGTTGTCTGGGATGTCTGCTGGTGATGGTATTCGTGGTATTGGTCCCGCTGTCTGAAATATGGCACCTCGTGGTGGATGATATATACTAAGATAATTCTTTGTGTAAAATTACTATGACGTTATCAGCAAACGTTGGGCCTGTGGTGATTTAGAGAAGTTTGTTCTCTGATTTTCCAAGAACATTAATCACACTAGGTATGATAACTATTTATAGTTTGAGATTTACATGAACGATCACCTTAAACTGAAGTCAGGAACTATGAGTGGGTGGAGTTGATAAGTTTATGTTGAATCATACACTAGATTAAACATATTTTACGAACCATAAATTCTACCTTTTCACTATAAACTTCGTTATTATTTACTTTTTGAGTATTAGAAAGATGAGCATTAAGTATATTTTCCTGCTGAGTTTATTATGGAAGCAGCATGACCATTCCTACAGTTTCCTCCAGTCAGGTATACATCCTCATGTCTTCCTTGATTTCTGTGCCATAGGAAAAGCAAGTTCATAGAAAAAATCAGTATCTAAATGAGAATCTGAATATGAAATAGTGATTTGAATCATCATCAGAATTAATATTTCATCAGAAAATTAATTTATTTTGAATACCTTAAGTCTATAGTTTCATCTACTCAACACAGCACTCCATTCACAAACATCCCCACCCTTGCTCTCAACCATACACACACACACACATATACCCATACACACACACACACACACACACACAGACACACACACACACAGACATACATACACACACACACACACACCATACACATACACACACACACACACACATACCCATACACACACACACACACAGACACACCCACACAGACACACACACACACAGACATCAGACACACACACTCAGAGACACACCATACAAATTCACACACACACACACACCACACACAAGTGCATGCACACACATACACCACACCCTACACACACCACACCACACACCCACACACCACACCCCACACACACAAACCACA
>JAUTBZ010164808.1:0-10725 GCA_032361785.1 Lepetodrilus galriftensis | reverse complement strand
ACAGGCTCTCGGTCACCCATCCAAGTATTGGCCGAGACGAAGCGTGCTTAACTTCAACCTGAGCGGTCGACCGTGCATTGCACGGGACCATGTGCCACTGTCATCTTCTGGGCATAATATCACTGTCATCTTCTGGGCATAATATCACTGTCATCTTCTGGGCATAATACCACTGTCATCTTCTGGGCATAATACCACTGTCATCTTCTGGGCATAATACCACTGTCATCTTCTGGGCATAATATCACTGTCATCTTCAGGGCATAATATCACTGTCATCTTCTGGGCATAATACCACTGTCATCTTCTTGGCCCTTTCATATGAACCAGCATAACTCAAAGGTAACATTAAGTCCAACCTTAGAGTTTGAGTTACTGTTACCTTAGGGTTACATAGGTTTCATACAGGATAACCCTGCTCTCTGTGATCAGTCTACCTGTAGTACTCGGGACCACAAGACTGATCTTCCTATTCAGAATTCAGATAGCTTTGATGATCTCCAGACGGACATGGGGGTTCCTACAACAGAGTTACAGTTACCTTGGGCTTACATTGGGTTTGTACAGGAAAACCCTGCACTGTGTGTGGACAGTCTACTGACAGCATTAGCGACCACAAGACTGATCTTACTATTCAGAAAATCAGATAGCTTTGATGATTCCCAGACTGAGATGGGGGGTTCCTACAACACGTCATCACTGTTGTTTCTGGTCTACTGTTACACCCGTCTTTGCCATTGTAGTGATGATATGCCCGTGTGGCCGCCCCACACTAAGAAGACCTCGGGGGAGACCTGTACAGTCTGCGTGGTGTGCCTCTGTGTACAAGGTTAGATTTAGCTATCATATACTGTTGATGGCATACTGACAAACAAACAAAATCCAGACCAACAAGCTGTTGGGGTAATGTTATAGTCCTTGTGGAGGTAATTTATCCAAAAAAAAATTTCCTACAAACTTTGACAAGGTACGATCCACGACACATCATTGTGTTACTCAGTTCTTCCAATAATGGCAATATGATTAAAATATGTAATGATAGTTTGACATGAAATACATTAACACTGCTATTTCATAGATTACCTCTGTAAATACTAATGGAATGAAAAACAAAATACATTTAAATTTTATATTTTGTACGACCTACCGGTAACCAAAATAATGTACCGGTATATATATATATATTTTGGAACCTTTTATAAAAAATCTGTTTGTATAATTATCTCTAAATATTTTGAGTATTATTTTATTCAGAGGGGTGACATCCAAAGGACTGAACAGGAAAAAGGGCTGAATTTATACATGTGGGTGTGTAAGATGATATTAGTTGATAAACAGGTAAATACTACATAAATTAACATTAAAATAAAGTTTGGATATACAAACTTTCTAATTTAATTTTCTAATTTACAGTAGGTACTGCAGGTGTCAACCTAGTTAAAGAAACTGATGTGTCAAATGGCCCATCATTTAATTTGTGATGGGTCATTTTGAAAAAGAATGGGCCATTCAAAGTGCAAAGTCTATAAAACTATGAGATAAATTTGGGTCCAGGTCAAAAGCCCCTAGGTCAAAAACCCCCATACCTACTGCTGCTACTTTAGTTATGTGTCTTAATTATTCGTCATGTACAGGTGAAATATTCCTGCTGTGACATAAAGCTCCAATTCAATCAATTCATTCAACTTAAATATTGTATTTCCTAACATTTCTAACGCAAGATTGACGGAACAATGCATTGTCTGTTGATCGTCATTGACAACAGATTTGAACCAGGAAACACAGGACGTCCAGTCCCAGAATGCAACAGGCTCTCGGAGCTTCCCAGATAGCTGGACATCAAACGTTCGACATTGCTGCGGCTGCCAGAAGACCGCGCGGGAAAAGGGTGTAGCTGATCGCTGGCGTGGAACTTGGCAGCACCGGTCCACATTCAGGAGTCAGTTTACTTCCTGCCTACCAGGAAGTGGCGAGTCAACAGACAGTTTGTACTCTTCCTCGTTCCTCGCGTGTCGCTGTCATCGCGCCAGCGACTGATTATCAAACCAAACATCGTCTCCAGCGTTCTGAGGATGCGTTTTTGACTCTTGCCAGTGTGGTATCCTCAAAGACCCCTCAAAAGTGACACACGGCAAATATGATCTCGGGAGAGATGTTTACTCTGGGATGAGATTTAAATAGGATTAACAAATCCTTTTGATCTCAAATAAATAATACATCATTACTCATGTGTGAAATTTGTCAATTTACACTTATATATTTGTGTTTTGAAGAAGAACACAGGCACACAGGTAGAGACTTTCTACAAGCGAGGGCAATATGTTCTTCAAAGGAGCTTCTTTGTGTGGGCAAGGACGACAACATCATAAAGATCTCAGACTCATCTTTTAGCTGACCAACACACTACAGAAGGAAGAGTGTGACAACAAACACAATTAGTCTGGGTTGCTACTGAATGCTATACCTCTGAACAGTGTAGCCATGAATATAGCCATCATTGGTGGCTAATATACGTCTTGGCGTAATGAGCGATAAATATTTTGAGAAATTTGTATCTTTGCATTCCATGTTTAAAAACAAATGAATAAGTGTTTATTCAAAGTCAAAGGTATTAGACCAACAGAAGCAATACAAACTACAGTGGATCACGATAATTCGGCCATCAATAATTCAATTCTGATCGGTTTGATCCTGTAACTATATGGAAAGTTAATAAACTAGAATCTAAATTGTTAAAAAATAACTAAAATAAAAAACAACCCAAGCATTCCGTGCTTAAAATGATTTATTTAACTATAATGATTTAACTATAATGATTTAACTATAATGCATTTTCAATGTAACAAAATCATAAATCGATAAATGTGACTTTATTTACATGTAAATGTAGATGCTTCACTTCATTATCATAATTACTTATAAGAAATGTTGGCAAGTGTCACCTCTGCATAGATCAGATAATACATATGTACATAGACCAGCTTATAAGAGCTTAATGTCTGATAGATATAGACTGGAAGATTCCTAACACAATACTGTGCCTTACTGGAAGCAAATGTTTACATTACGTAACACGTACAGTCATCTTGCCAAGTAGTGGTCAGGCTGCAGTGCAGTGCTGGGCAGGTGAGTTCACACCTGGGAAATACTACGCTTACCTAAAGATAGCTGGCTACCTGGGAGCATAATTAGCCACGACACTTCCTAATTGACACCCACAGACGACAATCATGGCTAAACGCATACAGCAATCATGGCTAAATACATACAACAATCGCAGTCTACCTCTTCATTAAAATAAATTAAAGGCACAATATCTCCAAGATGTCATCAACACCTGGAGGCTGGTTGTTAGATTCTCAGGTGATAACAGGTCTACAAGCTACTGATTATTGAACAATCTCCCACAAACATCTGTGAATCTGACAGACTGTGCACCTTCCAGACAAAAGTAGAAACTAGCTTCTTTAACTCTCTCCATGCTGAAGGCAACCAGAGATGCCCCTAATTTAGGCTAATAATTTCCTGTGTTTAATCTAGCATGGATCGAGAGGGTTAATTAAATTTATACATGATCCCCATTCATGCCATTTTCCAAAAATGCATTTGCTATTTGAGCAGTTATTCTGGATATTTGTGCTATATAAATGTGTATATAGATGTATGGATAGGTAGATAATAATAGTAATAATAATTATAATTATTATTAATATTATTAACAACAACTAATAATAATAATAACGGCGACTTATAATATGTCCAAATAACACCCCCTAAGGCATGTTCAAAGTGCCATATCCTTATAGATACCGGTAGATAGATATGTACATGTATGTTTAAATGTCAATCATTAAAGACTGTACATGCTATATGACTGGGGGTGCAGTTATGATGGCTATGACAAACATCACAGATTGACGTGAGGAGATTTCAGCTTGTAGAGGAAGGGTACAAAGATGTTTTCATAGTCTGCTAATAGCAGCTTTAACTACTTCAAACACAAAGTCAAAATTTCATGCGATGGTAATAAGACATTACACATGGTCTACAGCGAAATATTTCACTGCAGTTGGAAAATAGCATGGAAATCTTGATTTACAATCCCAGAGTAGAAGAGGATATGTGATATGTACTTAGTTCAACTAAGTTCTTGTTTGAACAAATTAAATCTACATA
This sequence comes from Lepetodrilus galriftensis, assembly GCA_032361785.1. Lineage (NCBI taxonomy): Eukaryota > Metazoa > Mollusca > Gastropoda > Lepetellida > Lepetodrilidae > Lepetodrilus > Lepetodrilus galriftensis. The sequence continues at coordinate 6,549 of JAUTBZ010164808.1, read as the reverse complement.
TTTTCGTGTAATAACGTGTTTATCCGTTTAGTGGGTCAACTACTTTGATCGTATACCTTACCTTGTATTTTTCCTGAAGTGGGATTGTCGAGTATGTAGACTATTGACAGTTTAATATGATATGGAATTGTAATCGATCATAATTCGGTTAAACATTAGTAAATAAACAGAGACTATACCTTTAACATGCATGTGATAGGCTATACACCAAGATAGCAAGTGTTATGATATTCTTTCGCCAGAAATATTGGTTCTTATTTATATAAATATATACAGTAATCAAAACTACATATATAGTATGTCTATTTTTGTAATGTATGGAGCAGCATTTAAATAAGCAGTTTGCTTGTTTGCCAATCCTTTTTGGTTAATTTGAATAAAATATGTTTAAACCATATATATATATCATTTTCTCTGTGTTCACTTTACTTATGTGAACATTTAGGAATTAATAAAAATAGCATAATTAATTTGTACACATGCATAATTTTGTATTTGGTGTTTTTTTTCTATTAAATTATCAGGGAGATAAACATTGATGAATTGATAAACCTCAACGTTATCTTGTCATTCTTCTTAATCTTACTTTATTGACAAACGTCAGCTTATGACTATCTCAGTGAAGTGTTGACGAATGAGTGTGAAATATATGGGATCAAATTGTGACAGATCATCGTAAACAACGTGGCATGTGACACGAGAATTTTACAATAATATTTATCCGCTGACTTCCTCTCATAACTGTCACATGACATATAGTTACAGCTGTACATTACAGTTACATTACAGTTACATTATAGTTACATGAATAATCCAATACGTATAACACCCCGCACACCATCAGCATCAACTTTACAAATCTCCTGAGTGTATTCATCTACCCCATAAGCCATTTCATTAACCTACCAGACACCATCATTCATGACGCCATAATTCATCACGGTAATATTTGCATTACCGGTAGTCCCACGGCTGTGTAATTCATTAAACCAGTACTAATACACGCAGACAAACCGCAGCGATTCATTGCCGTAAAATTATCATTGTCCAAGTACGAAAAAAACCCGTAATATTTCCTAATCGATCGGTGTCAGTTCCTCACGTGTGTCACCTCCCAGGCACGTGACATAGACCCAGATGTTATTGGTGGTAATATTTACGTAATTTCCCCCGAGGGCCACTTGTTGCGGGGACTAATCACTTCCGATTAAAGTATTAGCCATAACATACGCCAAGTCTACGCCACTGACACCGCGCGTAATGGTATTGACTCCACGCCACCAGCAGCTACCAGTGGATTCAATATTGATACAACTTCGCCAAGGCATTCCGTTACACGGTGCAGGAGTGTTTACAAAGTCGACTTGAGTGGCGACACAACCGCGACCATATATGGAACACATGAAGTATAGCAAACAAATGTTGTTATGCCATTTGTAAATATTATGGAAAGTTAAACAAAACATGTGTTATGTCAATTGGAAATGTATTGGATAAGTTGAACGGAGCCTGTCATTTTGAACAATTTGTCAATATACAACAAGATATTATAAGATTATGACGTTCAATAGTATTTTATTTATGTTTGGATACAAATGAATAGATCACTTGAAGTGTAATCAATGCCAGAAAACTTTACAAATAAATACTGTTAAAAGAATAAGAATTATAATTTATACAAAATAACAAAAAAATTGTGGAATACTCAACAATTATTTTTTTCACAAATATAAAAAAGCAAAGAAAGTCCAAAACCATAAGTCAGTGTTCGATTTTAAAGGCGGTCATGTTAAAGGTATCTGTGTGACCCCCTGAACATTACAGATTTAACCTCCATTAACATTGGGCCTATGAAGAATTTACACCCTTATTATTTTCTTAATTTTGAACACTGTAATATTGTCTGGTGTACAACATTTTGTTAATAAAAAATATATTTAAATAACACATATATTTCCTTAAATCACATGTACATGTATAATGACATACAATCTTAATGACATATAAGATGTAACACTAATACGGAGAAAATACATGAAGAAATAGAACAAACGTGATGAAGCTTAATTGTGAAAACATACACAGACATACATTTGAGAAAGTTTATCTGAATGAGAGCATGTTGTCCTCATAATGTGATTACCGTACTCTATAAGCTTCTTACTGTAACCACAGGTGCAATGTAAGCAGTTTAGAAGATCACAGAGCTTGCAGCAAGAAAAAAAAAGATTATGAAAATGAGATTTTCTAAAATACCTATCCAACAATACCGTCACGTGTTATAAGAACTTAATGAGTGAGAGAAAGTTAATCAAAATAATTTGGATTAATGTGAGCCTGACTTTTAGCTTCTATAGATGAAAGGGGGAAAGAGAACCATGGTGTTGTAATCTTATTTAATCAGCTTTACATTGTATTGTATGTACATGGGTAAATGGGATAAAGAACTGAAAAATTATTGATATTAACTACTAATAGTTCTAATTTACTACTGTTGATAACCTATATACAATAATTAGTGATAAGATTATGAAAGGACAATATAATTTAAGAAAATGACATTATATGTCAAATAAATGAAATTGCATCATATTCTAAACTCATTGCAACAAAAATCCTATTTAAAACAAGAACATCTGTCTCGGTTACTAAGAACATCTGTCTAGGTTACTAAGAACATCTGTCTAGGTTACTAAGAACATCTGTCTAGGTTACTAAGAACATCTGTCTAGGTTACTAGTCAAATGTTAGGTACCCGCTACAAATGTAAATCTGTTACAAGTAGAAGTCTGTTTGCATGAAACACGTTTATCGTAGCTGTAGTTTTAGCTAATCAGATGTTCAAGTATTGTAGCTATAAAGGTGCTTCATGCAATGGACTTAAGATTTGACTTACGATCAATTGCAGTTACAAACCTTCTGAGCAACTGACCCCATATGTGACAGAGGATCTAGCCAATCCTGGGAATCAAACCTGATATGAGTTGCTGGATTGCGAATCCAACCAACTGAGCCAAAGGGGTATCCAGTGCCCACCCCTACTTGCTGAGACCAGTAGGAGCATCTTATATCACACCCAGCTTATATCACACCCAGCTTATATCACACCCAGCTTATATCACACCCAGCTACATATATAACATTCAGGAAATATGAAAAAAAGTGAACACAATGGCAATGATCCACATCATCTGTGCTGGAAGCATTACGTGATATTACATACAGTTCCAAGAAATCTGTAAAACACGATTCATACCAAAAGAAATTGAATGAATTCTTCAGAGTACTTGAGGGAGACCAGAAAGCTAAAAGTAGCACAAAACAGAGTGAGCTGTGTTTCAAGACGGACTGCACTTCTGCACGCACAAGAAAACATGAATATTTCATGGGCTTAAGAAAGACTGGCAGTGCACAGCCGTAATTACGTCCATAGTCGTCCAGGCGGGATTTAATGTCGTAAAGAATCTTGTCAGTCATATCAATTGACATTTAATGAGCCATATTAACCAATATTTTCTTAATATTTATTTTGGTGTAACATTGAGCTCGGAAAAAAACTGAGTGGATGTTTTATGACTGCTGAGTAAACCAAGTCCTCCGTTTTAGAATCTGCAGTCAGGTGACTTTTACCATGGCTAGCATTGTTGAAATATTACTATGGATTCGCAATGTTAGGTTAATCATTTCATAATAAAATCGGGTTTTCCCCCTTGAGATTGGGTGGGGATTTCCAGTGAACCGTGAATACAAATTTTGATCTTCTAAATATGTATTCTTTGGGCATGTTTGTGGTAAGATTGGTAATTATTTTTGGGAATGTTAAGGGCTGACAACTACCATTGTTAAAAGTACCAGAATTAGCATTAGATAAAACACCCTGAAAATTATACTTTTACCATATAACAACTCATGCACACATTATCAGCTCCATTAGCCGCATACAACCTCAGTTGCAAGCTATGACATTGCAAGCGAAGGCTCACACCTTCATCAAAAGCTCCTGCTCTGAGAAAGTGCGGAGATGTAGACCATCTTATCTTAAAGATGAATAACGTATAGTGGAGAAGTTGCCTTATCTATCACACACCTGAACAGCCAAGCTGGTCTTATTCCACTATCAATGCTGTGAAGTTGTTTAATATTCATTGGTCTTTAAGTATTTTAAACAGTATTCCTGTTGCCCAATAAGACAGATGGATGTGGAAGACAGTCAATGGCTGAAGGATGAAGTCGATTGGATGAGGAGGATGAAGTCGAGGGGATGAGTGATGAAGTCAAGGGGCTGAGGGATAAAGTCAGGGAGATGAGAGATGAAGTCAGGGGAATGAGGGATGAAGTCAAGGGAATGAGGGATGAAGTCAAGGGGCTGAGGGATAAAGTCAAAGAGATGAGGGATGAAGTCAATGGATAAGGGATGAAGTCAATGGATGAGGGATGAAGTCAATGAGATGAGGCTGAAGTCAAGGGGCTGAGGGATGAAGTCAATTAGATGAGGGATTAAGGATATGAAGTCAAGTGGCTGAGTGAATATGAAGTTTAACGTTGATGCAGGAATCTTTCACCCAATTGCAATGCCAGGGGGATGAAAGATGAAGTCAAGGGGATTCAATGAAAGGAAAGAAAGCCTACATTGATTCAGGAAATGGTGCCCATTTCACTGCTTGATGCCCATTTCACTGCTTGATGCCCATTTCACTGCTGCCCATTTCACTGCTTGATGCCCATTTCACTGCTTGATGTCCATTTCACTGCTTGATGCCCATTTCACTGCTTGATGTCCATTTCACTGCTTGATGCCCATTTCACTGCTTGATGCCCATTTCACTGCTTGATGCCCATTTCACTGCTTGATGCCCATTTCACTGCTTGATGTCCATGTCACTGCTGGATATCTATCTGAGATGAAGTCAGGATTATCATATGATATTGTGGCCCTTATCAGATAGGGGACAGATTGTCCCTTTCCCCCCAATATAAATGACTACTTGAAAACGTCTAGAAGTCAATTACACTCACTACACAATAAGGGGAGAGATTTGCAAATCCTGTACGACATGGAAATAGAAGCAGGTCTGCCGAGTCCATAGGGAGCATGACCCTAGAGTTAATAGGGGTCGCAGCGAATTCTTTCATAGGGTATTTGTCAGCTACAGAAGAGAAGCTTGGGTTTAGTTATTAATGTATGATATGCTTTACTGGCCCCTAAATTAGCAGTGTTTAGGGGTCAGACAATCTGATAGCGGTCCGACGAAGGGGTCACAGATATAATCACTCCTGTGTTTGGATCACCATGGAGTCTAGTTATTCATTGAAAAAATCTTCCAAGTGGAAGGCAAAGCAGACGTCAGTGAGCTTGTAAGACTCGGTGCCATGTACGACTATTGTACCTTGCAGACTGGCCGGAGTTTGACCGCCGGTCACACGGACAGGGGTAGTGTTGTCCACTTGTGGTCAGCTTAGACCAGCAATACGGCCAGGGTACCCTGCTGGGAGGAGGTTTTAACCCTGTCAAGAATGTCCATTGGAACGCATGTCTCTGATTGGTTAAAATTAGTATTGGTGAAGTCTGATTGGATAAGAACACTGGAATCAAGCTTGTTGGCAGGCATGGGAATTATTCCTATTCTCATAGATATACTTTAAATTAAATGTTAATATTGTAATCCAAATATGCAACTAAATAATAGATACCAATGAAATTATGTATGTTTCATCTCATCTAATCTCCTTTTTAAGTTGACTTTCTTTGAAAATGGTGTTCCCAAATCTGCACAGTGCATTTCTCTGATGAGACCAAGTACAGAAATTATCCAAATTATTCTAATTACAAATACACTGATTGGACCAAAGGCTGATTACTCCAAAGACGGGACAAATTCCATCTTTTCTAAACAGATCCGCTGGCCACGCTTGTTTGCTTGTAAAGCTTCTTCTCCCTTTCTCTGAGGTTCCTCCGCATCCTCTTCATCATGTTCCTATTCAGACATACATCCTGCTCCTTTTACTCAACTACACAGTCTGCTCCTTTTAGTCATTTACCAAACCCGCTCCTTTTAGTCATTTACCAAACCCGCTCCTTTTAGTCATTTTAGTCATTTACCAAACACACTCCTTTTAGTCATTTTAGTCATTTACAAAGCCTGCTAATACTAACACTACACCAAGAAGCAACCCAGCAGTATTTATTCCTTCCATTCAAATCTTGCATTAACAGTTGAACCCGATATGATCCTCTCGTGTGTGATACTCTCTGTGTGTGATACTTCCTGCATCAGCCCCGGTGGCTCTCACCAGATTCATTGACATCTTAAAGACCCTGTTTAGATGTTGTCTACAACCATACTCCTTGGTTTCTTTTTCTTTTCTTTACCTCCCAAAATGAAAGGAAAGCTTCACAGAGACATCAAACTAAATCAGCACTGGACGACGTTTTGATGGATGTCTGGCGAACTTTAAAATAAACTCTGGCCACTTAACCAGTGGTTCGTAGTGGCGTATGGAGTAAACATATTGGCAGTGTGTCTGGTCGGACATGGGGGTGGGTGGTGG
>JAUTBZ010164797.1:0-10726 GCA_032361785.1 Lepetodrilus galriftensis | reverse complement strand
TTACCAAAGATCAACACCGCACAGTGTAACTGCGCATGTGTTTGGCAGAAAGTAAAGACATAACAGCTAGAAAGGAGCAGCCGCCCTCTCCAGAATGTGCGTCCAACACTATCAATGGAACACCATGATCCGTGATGTTTTTTAACCTGCTGGGGACGTATACTTGTCAAATACAATGAAATTACCATTTATAACCAAGAAATCCAGCTATGTATGCTGTAAATGACTTTGGTACGATCTAACCTTTTTGGCGTCAAATGCAATTAATTTGGTGGTATATGACGTATACCACTACCACACTTGCCTATATTATACTAACGAGTTAACATGCCCACATAGGCTATACATACACGAGCTATATAATATTCTTAGAACATACGACGACATACCCGCTGGTTCCCTTAGAGTTCGCCCAGAACCTCAACAACTTTGGTCGTCCAGCACTAGCTTGTTCTCTCCATCTGCTTTTTTGAACACCTCGATACAATTATAACACTTTAACTGGAAATAAAATTACACGGACGAATGTGCCAACATTCCAGTCCCTTATTAAATGTTGGTTGCCACTCGCGCATAATGTACTGACACGGCATTGATTTGGTTCATAAATATACTACGGTACGAAGCCTCTGAATGAAACTTCGTATAGCATTTACTAAGTAAGATGTAGAACCAGTATTACGAGTAACCTGGTAACCATGCATTTATTGCCTGTGGAAACCGGAAAGTGCATGGAAAACTTACCATTTATTTAAAGAATAATGTACATTATTTAACTTGGGAATATGTGACAAGTTTCACTACTTATTTACCTTTCCTATATTATGTGTAGCGCGTAAACATTATATTAAGCAATATTATCGTAACTAATTACCATAAACTCCAGCAATTATTTAATTCGCAGGCAATGTCTGTCAAGATTAACCTAAGTAAAATAAAATGTCATTTGTATGTATTTAAACAATACATTACTTATGAAAATTGTAAGAAATTAAATTTGGTTACATTTTTCGCAGTTTGTTATATTTTTAGTTGAATCATGGGCCTTTAAAATCTTTTTCAGATCTACAACAGTGTTTTTCGACATGATCGATGTGAGGAGTTGGACTGGACATGCGCAGTGTCGTTGCGGAAGTCGGTATGTTTATGTCGTGACGGCTAGCTGTACACGTCAACTCTTTCAAAACATCTTCCCTTCTTTTGTAAAGTATCTGTCACTGGGTATTACGGTTAGCTGTAGATATACCACAATGTAGACCAACACTTGTAGTAGAACACACGGTTCGTTTTATTATTCACGTCCTCTTGCTGCAGGAGTTTATATCTGCCAGGTTTACATGTTCTAGTTTTCGTGCGTTAATCAGCTGTTTATCAATCTGTCACTGGCTTGAAACAGCTGTGAAATATTAATTTCAATTTATATTTCAATCTCACAATATTGATACAGGACGAGTCATCAATGTCAAAGGCTGATGTGTCGTCTGTACACAACTGAAGCTTACCAGGTTACGGCAGGTAGGTACATTTGCAATTACATTACTTTAAATAAATAGTAAATTATCGTTTATGTTGGAACTTGGACATTTGACAGCTGTTTGATAGAGTCTAGATATCGATTCTAATGTTATTATATATAGAACAGCCAGTTAGAGTCCTGAAAATTAGGTCGCTTTTCGGTTGTGGTTCAGTTTATTGTTTATATTATTAAGATATGTGTCAGTCTGTCAATGGCAAAATTGGCTGCTTCAAACATGCTGTAAACAAATCTGTTATTGGTTTTGACACAAAGTTGTACAATGATTTGAAATGAATATAAATCCAACTAACGATAGGTGTCAGGTCCTGTGACTTCAGAGTCCTGGGGACATTGGTTAATCATAGTCATTACAATAATTAATAATTTTATTAGCAACCAACCATTCCACATGAAAATATGCTCGTGTCAAGATACATTGATGTTCTGGTGACATGTGCTTTAGGCAGTTGCTGATTTAATCATGTTAGCAACAGCGATAGAAACTTAACTTTAAAACTTACTAGCCCGAATAGTGATACAAATAACAAATGTTAAGAATTTCTACTACAGGGTTAGAAGATCCCACTCGCCCGGCGGCCCGATCCATTTCTCGTAATGTTAAAGGTATCCTACGGGCGAGTAGAAATTTCATGTTTTGTTTTTTATATCATTATTCGGGCGAGTACGTTTTAAGGTATACCTGCCTTTAGGATACCTTTAGCATTGGAATGAATGAATTATTGTTTTACGTCACAGCGGGAATCTTTCACCCATAGCATTGGAAGAAATGGCCCGGGATAGTGTTAATTTTGATCCCTAATGCAAAGATAAAATCATATATGGTTTAGCTATTCACGGTAAAAACTAAATCATGAGGAATCATGGTAGTCATTTATATTAAATAACTTACGTTAAATAACGTAAGTGTCCGAATAAATGGAACTCACATATTGCACAAATATTTGAATTTGATTCCTTTAAAAAGAGCTACCGGTAATTATTTTGAAAACAAACTATATTTGACACATGCCAAGTTAGTTCAATTTGTCAAATGTCAGGCAGATGAAAAACCATTTTTAGAAATTAATAGATGTTGAAAAAGAGAGACGCCTTACAACATATGCCACTGTCAGGGCATCTTATCCCTAAAGTCATTAGTATGTGCTACGTACAGTTACATTATGATTAACATAATAGCAGGAAGTGGTCTATATAATAATAATAATAGTATGATTCGTATATGTAACTTACATTGTAAGCCTCTGCCCTGGCCCAAGTATAGTTGCGGAAATTGCGGAAATTACATACAATATTTTCTAACCATATTAACATATTCTGCAATGAAAACATATAATTTATATGAGCAAGTCCAAATGATGATTAATTTACTGAATAATGGACAAGTACTTTGGCATGATTACTTCCTGTATTGTAAATGTTGTGTCTTCTAATCCTAATTCATGTACCTAATCATGCTAATATTACAGTTCTGAAGTGATGTTGAATGTCGCCTAGTTATCAAGTTATCGCTGGTTATACAATACAAGGAAGTGCGATTCTAGAATGTGAATAATGCAACTATTGTTTTTACGTATAATTTGCAGGGAGAGCATTGTGCCTGACGAAAAGAGTGTATTGTGACGGACGATGATTCGTCATACCAACTCTACAGCAGTTATACCTGAGATGGCTAATGTTTGCAAGGTAAGACAAGTTACCTTCATACAAGGGGGGGTAATCCTGGTTGAATATTGAATATCGGTTTGCTTTCGAGGGTTTTATAGTTATCGGTCATTTTATGATGTATTTGTTCATGGATGTATGTATTTCTGGTGGAAGCAATCGCGAACATTACCAGTGCTGCCAGAGATTGCCAACAGGGATCAAAATTAACACTAACCTGCTAGCATGAGCCATTTCTCCCAATTTGCTAAAGGTATCCTGAAGTCTAATAGAAATTCATAACATTTGTTGTTTGTATCACTATTCGGGCTAGTAAGTTTTAAAGTTAGTTTATATCAGTGAATACCAATGTGAATTACAAGGGGATGGTGTTAGCACAGTATTACTAGATTGCCAAAGCCAAAGTTTCCAAGTATGTACCCTTGAAACCTGGCTTCAAATTCAGTGTTCCTGGGAGTTACATTTCTAACTTGATCATGATAACATCATGCACTATCTGTACTGTCTGTCTGTACTGTTTAGAATGGTTAGTGTTTAGAGTCGTGGTGTATGAGTGAGATATTCCGCTGCGACGTAAATCACTACTTGATTCAGTTATTATTCTTGGGTCATCAGTACCAGCTAGTGCCAGCTGAGGCCTGTTCAGAAGGGCGTGAACCCGCGAGTACACGCATGAAATCGCCTTAGAAACAATTGTCCTTCATTACGACGTCACACGTGAACTCGTGTAAACTCGCCCTCCTGAACAGGCCTCGGGTTAACTGCAGCACTCAGTGCTACGGGCGTTGCAGGTTTCCTCCTGCTGTAAACTAATGAGCAGTGATTTAAGTGAAATAATCCTGAAAGTATCGCCAAACCCGTATATTATTATATTCAAAGAAACACATATACAGTAGACTTCGCATATACTGGCCTCGCATAAACCGGACCCTCGCATATAACAGACTGAATCTGAAGTCCCGATCCTGTCTAACGCTAATCGCGGCATATGCGTATAACGGACTTCGCATATAACCGACAGAAATAGCCGGTCCCAATGAGTCCGTTATATGCGAGGTCTACTATATAACAATGAATAAACCTTTTCATAATAGGAATCCATTCTTATAATAAAATGTAAACCATATCTGGACAACTGCTTCTTGAAAAATTATAATATTCACAAAACTGATTCTCTATAGCTAGCCGAGTTTTGAATATGCACAGAATGTGTGTGTGCGCTTATCAAAGGTGAAAGCACATTATAGTATGGTACAATGCTATTAAAATGCTCATCACAACCACCAAATCCTTTATAGTGGTTGTAGCCAACACATAAAGCAAAATATGACGATGAAGACTCATTAGCGCTACTGTGCCTCAGAACGTTTATTGTTCATATGCTTTCACCTTTAACATGCACGTGCATAATCTGCGAATTTTGATAACACCGAGTTGGCTTTTTACACATACAATATAATATTATACATACAAATTATTTAATGTATTGTTTTCAATAATTATCTTGACCACAAAATAGGTCAACTATATTGTGATAGTATGCCTTATATCCTGCGATCTGTGATTTTACTCGTGTAATGCATTCGTTATTTTGTCTGTGATGCTTCATAAACTTGTCAGAGTGCTGCAAGTTTGCTCATATCCACTGCTTAAAATATTACAATGTATTATATAAATATACATATTTCGCCAAATGTTAGAAGCATTTCTTTTGAATGCTGACCTTTAGAGACCCTCTAATAAAAATGTTTTTATACCAATGTGTTGTTACCCTACTACGGTACATATACAGTTGTTGGAATCTTGGAAATGGCTCAATGGCAAAGCTAGAAGCCAATTAGCCAATTCTGGAGATCATCTGTATGTAAATAGAGGATATTACACGATATTCTATTTAATATCAACTTTATGTCCCGAGTGAAATACTGTGAAATACAATGAATCGATGACGACAATCGATTGTCTGCACAATATGTACATAGGACGTATAGTTTCAATGTCACTTCTTGAAACATCACTGGGTATAATATACCATATGGATCCCGAGATTTCCGTTAATATAAAATGTCTATGACGTTTGAAGAATTATTCAACTGACATGTTCATTCCACACTCGATAACTGCTCCAGATATATTTTGGCAATAAATAAAACAAAAAAAGTACATTCATGATACTACATCTATTTATTACTCTAAAACTAGACCAAATATTTACAACTTTCGCAAGCCCTGACCATATGCTCAAAGAGAATAATTAAATTGTCACATTAATATTCTTCAACGTGCAAACATAATCTCTGTACCATAGTATAACCTTGTATCATACACGTCCCTTTGTAAGTAACAAACAATCACCAGTGACAATATACACATTCATAATATTTCATTCAATAACTCTTGACCCTCTCCATGCTGGATTAGGCACAGAAACTGCTCTTTAGGGCATCTCTGATTGCCTTCAGCATGGAGAAGGTTAAATCAACCCAGGGTTTCTCCGAACGCGCAATCCTGCATCCCATACGCATAAATTTCAAGTTTGGACGCACTTTATTAATACAAAATTGTTGATACGTATATGAACATGCGTCCCCGGGACTCTAAAAAATTGAAACCTAAGTGGAACCCTGCAACCATTAGTTGTTTTTTTTTTAAACTAAAGTTTAATGCAGCTTTTATGATTTTTTGACATCTGTAGCAATGAATGTTGCAGTAAACCTTGATGCCGGACTCCCGGGACCATTAGCTCCAAACGTTATAAAATTGTGCTACAACCTGTCCCCAATCCCTAGTACGAATATTCCTGCAGAAACATTTTTCAATTTTCCACATTTAAAGTAAAGTTCTTTGTTCGCAATTCAGCTGACAAGATGTTAATAATAAAAGAGTAACCAGCCAATGCACGGACAAAATTGCACCATGGAAATTAATGATCTGTTGTGCTAGAAACAGACATTTCAAAACAAAACTGAATGTAAACATGCCAAACGTAAGACTGAAATCCACACTTGAGAACACACACACACTTTATGAAAGATAAATTAACTCAAGATATTCAAGAAAATACAGAAAAAATAATAATGTAAACATTAATAATTGAATTTGCTATTAAAAATCATTGAACTAAAAGTGGATAAATGGCTATTTTGAAATTGCATTCAAATATGATTAATGAAACACCACTCAAACTTATGAAGTGAGTGAATTATTGTTTTACATCGCAGCGGGGATCATTTACCCATACGCGACCATCAAACTTACGAAAATAATGGACACCATTCAAACGTGATTAATGACAACTAATACTTCTCTCTTCGCACAGGTGTAGACTACTACAATAGAAAAATAAATTACTCCTTCAATATTTTCAACATCTATCGCACTAAACTACGATAACTAAGTACCAGTTAGAAATATACAGGTGTAAACCTTACAAAATGAAGACGATAAAGATGATGCTTTGTAAAGTATGTGTACAATGATATACTTATGTACAATCTCGGAAACGGTACAAACAATTATTATTATTTTTCATGACAGTGACACCATCCTGGTGCCAACATCGAGTGATTTCTGTATGTTTCAGTCTGAATGATCTCGTAACTTAATATAAGATACTGGCTTTCACATGACATTCGTGATAAACCGCCTCCGTAATGTTGAAAGGGCCACGCGATTCAATGGAATGGATTGTGCAGCAACCTTGCGTCGGACTAGTTCTCGCGTAGCAAAACTGACGTCCAACAGATGTTATTAACGCCAACTGCAGATGTTATTAACGCCAACTGCAGCTGTTATTAGGGCATGTCCTCCAAAACGCAGCTGTAGCAAGTTGGATGGTAGCCATGTTCCAATTAAATGTCGATGTTTACTATGTTCTCAGTGCTGAAGTAATTCCGATCGCTGCTCTACCACCGATAGTGTTTATAGGGCATCTCTGATTGCCTTCAGCTTGAAGGAGGTTAAAAGGCACGCAATGGCATTCAGTATTTCTTCAGCGTCTTTCTGATCAATGCCATTCTCTGGAAAAGAGAAGAAAGAGAGAGAAAATAAATACAATCTTACTGATAGTTCTAGAAAAAATAGTTAACGCTGATTTTGTAGTTGTAGACACTTGGGTCTGTATGCACAAACGTAGTTCAACCACAGTTTAGGCTAAACTAGGTTTAAGCGACGAGTTATACCATTGTCGGTATGATCCTTAAACTACGGTTTAACTAAACTACGTCTGTGCATACAGACCCAGGTGTTTTCAGTCATAGTAACAGAGTTGTGATTTCAGAGGAAAACAATCCTGGGGCATATGGGGTGCAGGTCACAAGCCACATCCAGGGAAAACAAATCCACCCGTGGACAAATAAATCAGCAGCTACACAGAAGATTGCTATGCCTGTGTTTGACAGACTTCCGTGTACGTATAACTGGCTCCTACCTGTTTGTGAGCTTCTGTTACGGATGCCTTCTTGAACGGGCGAATGTCGTCGGATCCGTATCCAGGCACCCACATGTTCCAGCTTCTCTCTGTGGGAAGTCAGAAAAATAAGTTCCTTACAGTAATGTATTAATAGTTTGGAGTACAGGCATCCATGTTGTCAATCATTAAACAATGATTCAATTAGTCTCATAATTTATATTTTAACATAACACATGGTCAAATGGTCCAGAAAGATACATACCTAGGTAGAGTTGGACGTCTTTAACTTCCAGCGAGTTAGATTTGCGATGTTTGGCAATCTGGCAGGACGAACTCACGACATTCTCAATGAAGTCGTCCGCTATTTGGAGAAGGACCTGAAAAATTTAGATGAATTTATCATAAATCGTCGTAATTCCAAAACACCAAGTCGGGCATATTTATGTATTCCTTATTGTGACCATGGGAATAATTCATTTCGTACGCGAATAGTCAGGCATAAAGAGGTTTTAAAATGTATGATTCAGATGCATAATAGTATGTGTAGCACAACATTAGCATACGTGAATTGAATAAAAAATCTTGCATGCAATAACAGCTAATAGTTGAGAAATGCTTGCGAATAGTGGCAAGCAAACTTCAAGGCAAACTAATCGACACTTTCAATACTGGCAAAACATTTCCCACAGAGCATTCTTGACCTGGGAACTGTTGAACACAACCCAGGTTATTGTTTTATTTGTGTTTAAAAAAAAAAAAATTTAAATTTAGAGTTTCTATTCTAGATTCTTTCACTATTATCACGACTTGTCATTTTAGGACAAGAAGAAACCCGCAACATCTGTAGCGCTGAATGTTTTAGTAAACCTGCGAGCACAGGCTGGTACTGACAGACCAAGGATGATATCTGCATTGCCACTACAGACAGTGCATCCTATCAATATTGCGTCAGAAATGTAACTTTCATGACAATTTGTGAACAAAGCATAGAGCATAGCATGAAATCGTACACCGGTAAGTGTACGCTTTACTTCTCAAACTCATGATTTTACATGACGATTTGTGAACAAAGCGTAGAGCATAGCAAGAAATCGTACACCGGTAAGTGTGGTAATCTCAGGGGGTCAGTACTCACATCCTCCACATCGTCGTCCAGCTGTTCCAGAGGGTCGACTTCCTTGACGAGTTCCTGGAGACGACGCTTGTCCAGCACACGGCTCTCTCCTCCCGATGCACTGGCCGCCGGCGAAGGCTGAGGCTGCATCGGCGCCGGACGTATGTTGGCGGCGGTCTGAGGTATCCCCATCATTGGCGAGACAGTGGCAGCACCCATCGAGTTCTCCATGTGTTTGTTGACATTCATTATCTGAAGTGGATTGCATTGGTATTGCTTTGGAGTGCTCAACTGTAAAGGGTATACTATAAGTTGATAATTAAATACTGCTTAAGTTGATAACTAAATACTGCATGGTAGTAATATATTAGGACAAAGTTGACATTAATGTTTATTGTTAAAATTAGCCTGCATCCTCCTTGGTTCAAACGGAAATGTACGCAAGCCACCCCCGACTGAAAACTTGTGCAAATTAAACACCCAATAGGGGATTGGGCTTATAGCCCAGTATGAGCCTATGACCCACGATATACGGTATACAAAACAAAACATAAAAAGACTAAAAAAAAATCAGTTTGACTCCATATGCAGGATTCAATCTCGGAACCTGTAACATTTGAAGACTAACACACCATTCACCCTACCATCCTGTTTCCCAATTTTTTTAAATTAAATATCTTCTGATTAATGCTTAATCGGATGTGTTAACTGGTTTGATCGATTGAATTGGTGTTTTTCTCGCAGCGGAAATATTCCACTCATAAGTGACTCTATTAACTGGCAATATCTTGAATGCAATAATATGCTGTACAAAATTCAAGAACAAATAAAAAAAATTCAAAATGGCAGCTATACCTTCTGCTGCTCAATGCGAGCTCGCTGCAGGAAGTTGGAGAGTTTGACCAGCTCCTGCTGCTGTAGTGGCGTGTGTGGGCCAGGGCCGTACGACTGGTCAACAGAAAACACCCTATTGCTATCAACTGTCATACTCGGGACCTGCTCCATAGAGCAATCATCGCAGAACAAGAGTCATACCTCTCCGGGTACATAGCCAGTTACGATCGCTCTGTAGAATATGGGACCTAGGGGTGCCACGATTCGCCTATCTCGCGATACGATACGAGGCTCACAATACGATACGTATCGAGGTTCAATTTTTAAGAACTTCAGAAAGATTTTCATAAATCATGTTATAATATGAAGGTGATTTTTTCTTAAAATATCCAGTACAAATAAGTCAAGTCATGAAGAGAAAACAATATATTTTGTTAATAAAAAACTTAAAATCATTGTGAAAAATACTGAAATCTAACTTTAAACTCTTAAGAGCAGAAATCAGGAATATTATTTTTAAAATCGATTCACATTAAAATTAAGAACCGATTCACAAAGATAGAATCACGTATCACGATATAAGAGATACAATGGCGATGCATCGGTGAATCGTGACACCCCTAATGGGACCCCAATAAATACACAAATACACACGTCACTTACAAGACATATATACATATATAACGACACTGAGTAGAAACATGCACACACAGGGAAAACTAGATTAGTTGTTAGGGGAATACTATTATAACACAGATTTAGAATTATATTGATGCGTTAATTGCTTTGTAGATATTTAGAATATTGTTTGTATTACATGTGAATAAGCTCTTAGAATATAAGTAAATAGCTTGTAGAAAGTAGAAGCACATTTTAATAACACAAAGAACATACTTTCAATAATTCATCTCCCCCCATCCTAAAATATATACCGGTAATATAAATATTAAAATATGAAAAAAAATGTTTTATATTATTAAATTAATGAAATTATTATTTTAAAAATGTTCTTTTAAAAATTAAAAATAAATATTTAAAAAAATGTTTTTAATTAAAATATAATCATGCATACCGTAATGACGAGATATCTTCAACTAACACACACACACACACACACACACACACACACACACACACACACACACACACACACACACACACACACACA
>JAUTBZ010164786.1:0-10729 GCA_032361785.1 Lepetodrilus galriftensis | reverse complement strand
ACCTTCTGTCAAACAGAAGGTAGTGGAGTCACAACAGCTTGGGTTTTCGAGGATGCCACAGGCTAAGCTAAACGTTATACCACTGTCGGTATGATCCTTAAACTAGGGTTTAACTACTATAAACTACGTCTGTGCATACCCTATACTAGTAGTTCTTTACGAAGGGGTCAAAAACTTCTGCTCGGGTGGCCAAATATTGGGGGTAGGACATTTATTAAAAACGTCATATGACTCCTGCGGCCTTGAGACAGTAGCCAGCCAAGACTGGATCCGTGTTTACAGCTATCGCCATAGCCAACCTCAACTGCAGCGGGGACACCGACCCACCCATAGTCACGTGACCCATTCCCGGGCAATCGGAAGCGTCGCACACGTGATGACGTAGTTCACGTGCACGTGACTCAGGTGTCGTCTGCCTCTTCCATTTTGTCCTGGAAAATAATAAGAACGTTTAAAAAATGATAATGTTGATATACTTTTCTTCAAAAATAAGGACAACAAAGGAATTTTAAGAACTCATATTTTTAGGCAGTTTATTTTGTAAATGATTAAGTTTTGACACATTGTCGCTTGTTAATAGGTCGATATTCTATAAGAGTCTGCTGCACTTTGCATAGCTAAATCATAGAATTAAATGTATGCCTATATATAAACACGATTTAGAGCCTTGTTCATGGAAGATGGTTCTGTACAAAATAAGAATTTTATTCATATCAGACATCACTATTTGCTCTTCATGATGATCATTGTTATATTGTCCGATAATATAGTTGCAAATAGGCCTACGTACTGCCAACATATCTAAAGATCTTATTAAATACTGTCAGTGACAATATAAAGTATCGGCTAACTAGCAACATTGAAAGGAGTTTTAACGTCAAAGAACAAACCAAACTGAAAGCAGGTATAGGCCTATTATATCTCCAAATATAGTAGGCCTGCTGATATGATATGGATTGATATTCTACTGGCGATAAGTAGGCCTGTACTACTGGGAAGCCAGTCTTGATTGATAGCCTATGCTTAATATGTTATAATAAAGACCTTGTTATAATAACTATAAAAGGTTTTCTGCATGCAATACTAGTATAGGTCATCTGACGTGTGCTGATTCGTTCTCTACAAACAATCGGTAACACCCAACACGATTCCGTTTAAATACGGATTGTGTGAAGATAGGCCTATATGCTAAGTGTTCAATCCATATGTATGTACATTAGCTTATGTACCTATGTTAATTGGCATTGCAAATTTACATTATATTCGTATTGCATAACCCAACAGTACAATCTGGACGCGCAAATGTGTTGATGGATCCGCCCACTTGACAAACATTTTTGAGTTATTGGTTTTACAATCTAAGCCGATCAATGCAGCTAACACGAAATGTTAACACTGTAATGGACGTTTTAGTACGTTCGTGAATATTCCGACAAAATAACACTATAATATTAAAATACCTGTAACCAAATAGCTATATATTACGTGACTTCCGGATCGTTGACATGACCAACTTGATATTTAGGTTGTTATCCAAGTGTATAATATGTCGCTTAATAACATAAAAGGTATTCAACCAGCATTTCCGCTAATAGTTCTTGGTACTGTGGTATTTACCTTTACTGGACAATTGTAAAACAATGCGTGGTTAACGAGATCAGTGCAACTACTGTGTATTTAGGAAGCACTGGACTGTTGGGAATACAAACCTCGTAATCTATCACAATCATTATAATCTATCGTCTACTACAGTGAATGGAATCTGCAATCGGATAACTGAGGCGCCGATGTCCAGCGAGATCGCTTTGGACGCTGGATATTTCAATGAGTTGTACGAGAATATGCTTCAGTGGTACGTCGCTGCGTTGGTTATCTCCGGCGTCGCTGCCCAGCGAGCCCTGCTTGACCATATATTCGTAAACTACAGCTCCGACGTCCGACCGGTCAAACTTCCGGCCTCGTCCACCAACGTAACCGTTGGCTTCGGACTGGTGATCATGGAAAACCACGAAGAGAAGAGACAGGTTTTCATAACTCATGGTGTCCTCGAGATCTCGTGGAAGGACGAGACTCTCGCGTGGCCTAGACTTGACTTCGACGTCAGCCGGGTAACCGTTCCGGCGTCGAAACTGTGGGTTCCGGATCTAGTTTTCACGAACGCTATCAACAACGTCGGGAAGCTGCCAACCGACGGGGTGAACGCCGTTTTGCAATACACAGGGGAGATAACACTGAACATTGGCGGGAGACGGGAGACGTATTGTCGAGTTGACGTTTCTAAATTTCCTTTCGACACTCAGGTCTGCACTATAAGAGTCCGCCAATGGGCTTCTGTGAATTCCGAAGTGGCGATCGTCACTGAATCTCCGTACCTCGATCTCAGTCAGTATCAAGGCAACAACGGCGAATACACCATCGTCAGCACCGCCGTGGAGACATCGATGTCCCGAGACCAAACCGAGGTCATGTTCAGTGTGACCTTCACCCGGAGGTCGACGTACTACGTGCAGCTATGTGTACTTCCGGTCTTTCTGCTCTCCCTGCTGAATCTCGCCACGTTCCTGGTTCCGGCGGAGAGCGGGGAGAAGATGACGCTCGCCGTTTCCGTGTTCCTGTCCTACGCCGTGTTCCTTACGATCATCTACGGATTCCTACCGGAACTGTCCGACTCCATCTCGCTGTACGCAGTTTACCTCAGCGTAATGCTCTCTCTTAAGGTTCTCACATTGCTCTTCACCGTCTGGGTTCTCAACGTCCACTACAACAGGTCCGATTGGCCCACACCACCGTGGCTCAGACGTCTGGTCGTCCACTTCCGCTTTTACACGGGGGTCGTGTATCCGATCTCCGACACGGATATGAAACTCGGCAGATGCCCGGATGTCAAATGGCACGAGGCCGCCCACGTGCTCGATAGGGCGTTGTTTGTTGTATTCGCGATTGTTACCGTGATCGTGACTACATTATTCTTCTGTTATTTAAATACGAGGTAAACCTAATAACTCCTTCGATGGATATGGACCATACGGTATATAACGGACATGTAGGTCAACTTGTCAGCACATAAATATATAGTGTACATAAAGTTCTACATGATTTTGAATACATAAATGTTTGCTTGTAAATAAATATATATACATATATATATTTTAAAAGATTTATTTATTTTTAAATCAAAAGACTTGTTTGTGATTGATAGTTATTAAATACACAGCGTAAGAACCTTCTAAACTTTACTCTGAATAACTAAAAACACTTTTTTTTAAATACAACTACTCGAACAGTTTACTTAAAAGTGTATAATTTTCCGGTTTTTATGATTTTTAATTGGGGTTCAGCGCCATTTTCCAGATTCTTTCACTAATTATATCGAGGATTGACATAAACTTTAGTATAATAAATTGAAAATCGTAAACACCGCATCTTTATTATGAGATTAAACAACTCTATTACACAACTTTGAACAGACATGCATGCGCACTTCAAATGATTAATACATAGATTCTACCAATCATTACCTTCTGTTCTGGTACCACGTCTTCACCTGGGTCTCGGAAAGTTCCAGATTCCGGGAGATTTCCGTTCTGTCGCCGACACTCAAATATTTCTGGCAGCGGAACTTCTTCTCCAAATACTGAAGCTGTGGGTTCGTAAACGCCGTGCGGCGCCGACGGTGACACTTTCCCCGGGGAGTTGAGACTGCTGGTTTCTTGTCGTCGTTGTCGTCGGCCTCGACGTCGATGTCTATTTCAGGGTGGGTTACCAATGAGCTTCCTGAAGAAGCAAGTTAACTCATAGACCACTTAAAAGCCGTCAATACCATTTGTTCCATATAATGTCCATTTTAAAAATGTTACCGGGTATTGCTAGAATCAACAACATATTGCATTAATTTGATATAACGTTACTTTTGTTTGTAATTATGTACATGTATATTATTTGCTGTATTGAATGTATGTGTTTGTATGTATGTGTTTGTATGTACAGAGCATGTATGTATTCGCTGCATTGATGGAGTGGCTAGTTTAGTAAGCCGCTTGTAAGGCCTTGTGTCTTTGAACGCACCCCAGAGCCAGTTTCTGGTAACGGTCGCTGTTTCTATAACGATCGTTGATGGAACATAATCAGTCATTAATGTCGCTGCCCTGTTATCAACACCAGCTCTAAACTATCGCAAATTCGCAATAACGGCTTGAATTACAGGACGTATCGCGCCTCATTTAACGCATCACAGCTCTATCTGCCTCCTCTTACTCCTAACGCAGAGTACTATAAAATACACACATATTACGCGGAGTAATACACGGACATTACGCGGAGTAATACACGAACATTACTGGCCAATCAATAGCACCGGGACAATGATTGCTGACAGTAAGAATATAAATGTTTGGATCCGCAATATTGAAATTTCAGAAAGATAAAACAAGCGGAACTGGACGACATTTATATAATTTAATAATAGGCAGGCGTAAAGTTAACATATTCCTGCACGGAACAAGCAGTAATTGCAATCTATAGTGGCCATATTTCAGAGGAATCGCAATTGAAAAGTGTTTTTGGCCGGATTTACTTCTTTTGATTTACGGTCCCTGATCAAGACATGGTTAACCCTCTCCGTCCTGAATTCGGAGCAGGCATTGCTCTTTAAGACATGTCTGGTTGCCTCCAGTATGGAAAAGGTTAACTTATTCTGTAATTATAGTTATATAGTCAGGGTATCGACAAACTGCATAACAACAATTTGGCATCGTGCTCTGGCCCCGGGATTAAGAAACTGTTTTTCGTAAGATTTCTTCCTCAACACAAACTTTTGTTCACAAATACCAATATAAAATCGTACTCAAGAAGTTTCGTAATCTCGGAGCCCGGTATCACTAAAAACAAGCCCGCAAGAACTTGTCACGTGACGCGCAAACAATTTCAGCACTTACCATATGATAATTTATCAGTGTTATTGGATTTCGAATAGTTTTCAATAGGCCTAAATGACTAGATCAACATATCAATCCTTGTAACCTGCTCTAGAAGTGTCATATTCACAAAATGATAAATCCCATATCATTGACACTCATTATGTAGGATCAGTAATTTCTCTTCAATATAGGTGTAGATACATTTCAAAGTGGATTTTATTACAAGAACATGTCTGTTATTTTTTTAACCATTAATAATTAATGAAAATTAAATGCAAACAGCTATCTATGAAATATACTGCCGTGGTTACTACAAGCACGACAAGCAACACATTGTAGGGCTATATTATATGTATCATTTTGAATAAGTTGTGGTCCAAAGTTTATATTGTTGGTTTAGTATGTTACAACTCTCTCTCTCTCTCTCTCTCTCTCTCTCTCTCTCTCTCCCTCTCTCTCCCCCTCTATCTCTCTCCCCCTACCCCCTCAAACAATTTGTTCACAATTAAATATGTAAAAGATATTCCCGTATATCACCAGCATGCAGCTGTCGGCTGTGCAGCCAATTTAATCTCTATTCACTTTTAATCATGTTCTTTAATGCGTATATAGTATGTTGAGCTATTCCATGCATGTTTAGACGTATAGCTTGCCTACCTACCAGGTTACCATTGATCCGACCATTCCCCGGAGATATATCGAGTCATTTACTATCAACCAAGACACAAACAATCTATCAGATATGAGGCAATTTTGTTGTGTAGAGACAACGTAATTAGACAAGTCAACGTGATAGTGCGTGAAGAAAGAATACATAAGTAATTCATGATTGCGTGCCCCGTTGGAATTGACATATATACTTCCGACAATCAGGCGATGCACTCTAGATTAATCAGTCAATGGTAGATTGATAGAGAGATAAATAGCTGGATGGAAGATATAGTTTGAGAGAAAGACAGAGTTAGAGGGAAAACAGAGATAACTAGAGGAAAAACAGAGATAACTAGAGGGAAAACAGATAATTAGAGAGAACAAAATCCAGATATAATTAGAGAGAACAGAGACAACTAGACGGAAACAGAGATAACTAGACAGAATCATAGATAAATATACAGAAACAGAGATAACTAGACAGAATCATAGATAAATATACAGAAACAGAGATAACTAGACAGAAACATAGATTAACTAGACAAAATAGATAACTAGACAGAAACATAGATAACTATAGATAGAAACAGAGATAACTATAGGCAGAAACAGAAATAACTACAGACAGAAACAGAGATAACTATAGACAGAAACAGAGATAACTAGACAGAAACAGAGATAACTAGACAGAAACGAAACAGAGATAACTGGACAGAAACAGAGATAACTAGACAGAAACAGAGATAACTAGACAGAAAACATGTTTTATCGCCAGCATACTTGTTGCTCAATAATTATACTTATGTAGACAAACCAAATGTATGTATACTTTCATGTAGATACGTTTGACCATGAAATATGTCAACAAACCGTGATTGTATGTCTTTTAAACGCAAAACAGTCGATGGGGTCTTATCTTGTGGACGTTAGTATTCTATCAATCTACGTAGGGACAATATTGAGATTAATGTATTCTTTATATCGGACTGACCGCGTAGTGAGATTAAATGATGCATTTTATTGTAACTCAACAACCATTGTATACATGTATATGTAATGTTCACAATTTCTCATGATATCACTGTATACGGCAATCACGGATGGTAATGTCACATTTCAACGGGCAATGGAAACATTGTAGGCTACTAAATTTTGCTTTTCAATTTTCAGTGCTACTGAATTTGTATCAATACAATATTTTGAAATTTAAATTGTAGATAGAAAAATAACTAGGAAACATAAATGACAGCTTTTTCGGTTGAAAATGATACCCCACAAATTAACGTGTGCAATTGAACTTGATTACTCGTCATATAGCATACTCCTCAACACTATACATGCACACAGTATAGGCAGGTACATTGGTTGTATGTATACAGTAGTCAGCTGGTAGTGAACATAATCATTTATATAGCTTAATTAACACACTGGTGCAATTTGGTGGTATGGTTGAAACCATTCATTGTGTTACTATGTGTGTAACATGTGGGTCGTATACTGGTTTGTCAATGAACAATTGTGAATTATACCGTATAGCTAACCATACTATAATTGGCATTATAATGAACATACTGGTGGTACTAACATACTAAGAGTATTATTTTATGAATATGGATCGATAGTGAAGTCAGGGGTGATGTGGGGGTGGGGGTGTTGGTGGAGGGATCTTCTATTTAAAACTCGCAAGGCAAATTGTTTCTGCCACTCATTTGGGTGAAACGCTATAATGGATAATATAGATAAGAGCAAATGTTTAATATCATACACATGGCAAGACACACCCTATTTTTCGTTAACCGTTGCTATGTGCTGTACTTGCATGTGAGAGTGAATTTGCATATAGATAGGTAATATGAGTACATCGTTATATTTAATAATGTCTGTGATGGTAAATGTTGATACCTGTAATAAGGACAGGTATACAATTTTATTTAAATTGTATTTAAATAATATAGATAGAGGAGTTAAATATTATGTTTATAGATATTGGCTTCACACTTATATGCGACTAACTTATGATTTAAACAGGTACCAACACAAACAAGGATATTACACATATCTTTATGACTGATAAAACAAGAGAGGGTTATATAGATATCTATGTTTTATTACGCTCCACGGTAGACACAAGTGCATAATGTAAACGTATGGGGTTTATATACAGTATAGGTGAGACGTTAACAAACTATTAATTGTCTGTCTGTGTGGCTTCAGGTGATAAGAACACTGGATGGGCATTTAATAGGTTATGCAACAGATTGGGTGGCATTTTTCCAACACGTCCTGCTTTTTATGGTGTCGAAACCTGAGATATCAATAGGCAATGCCAATGGTAATGCTTGATGAACAAGAATGCATTCACACGTTGCCTGAGTACAAAGTAAATTTACATGCTATCTATACAATTATTGCCACTTCTTGACCACAATTGTTGTCGCAGAGAAATACCTAGGCATACTTGAACATGTACTTTATACACATGTATTAAACTCGGTTTAAACAATAGATGTTTTAATGATCATGAGTCCAGTTTGCATAATATTGCATATTACAAGGCAACCCGGTTAACCAGCCTTCACCTATATCACCCATACATGTTGACCATCGACCATACTATATCACACGGGGTATAGCCTACCCACAAAATCTCCATGTCAATACTAAAATAACACACACATACAGATACTAAGCCCACTAGAACAGAAGTACCATAGCTGATAATAACTCGTCTCTATAGTCCATACATCGTAAAACTTTCACATTTCACTTGCTTAAAAAAAATCGTAATTTATTATAATAAACGTGTTTATTAAATCTACTCACCATTTCTCTTTAAAGGAAGCTAATAGTCACGCCACGAAATTAGTATGTCCCTTATAACCCAGCGCTGTGACGGTTGGTAGGTAAGCAGGAATAGATTCTGTATTATAAGAGCGTGTAGCGAAGGGCCAAACGGAGTGCATAGTTACGGTGTTTGTTGTTGAGACTATGTGTACGTCGCCCGTCGCCTCCGCCAGACCAGGCCCGTATACCCAAGTGGCTTTACACTCACCCATTCTCTGTCGGGTATTCACTCCCGTTGTTCCAGAACCACCACATGGGATTCAAGTTCGTAACGCCCATTGTATGCATGCTCTGACAGAAGGATCGCAGAGAAATGGCGGAAATAAATATAGGGACGATCTAACTAACGGTTGTTGTTTTGTTGTTGTTTTCTTTGCCGGAAAGAAATTGCAAATTGGAGTATATGTTTTAAAACAATAATTGGACGATTGTTTGGGTCCCAGGTGTATACTACTTTTACAATAATTTAACTATAAATGGAGTATCCGGTAGGCCCATAGCTTATTTATAAAATGGAAGTTATAATTTGGTATTTACTATTGAGGTATCCGGTATATATAACACTAATTATATTATAATTGGGGTACCCGTTATATACTATTTAATATTAGATTTAATAATATATTGTAATTGAGCATTAACTACCATTAATTAGACTATGATTGGGGGTACCGTTTGTGGTACCAGGTATATACCACAGTATTTAAACACAGATATTCTGTAATTGGAGTACCCGGAATATACTACTTTTACAATTATACGATTATTCGGATACACAAATAGTATATTTTATTTTTTTACAAGAATTACAGTGGGTCTCACGTGTGACAGATTACATGTATAGAGACAAATACGCATGCCAATCGAGGATAATAAATAGGAGACGATAATTTATGTTGACTTTTTGTATTCGTATATAAAATATTTACACTATAGTGTACACCTTGCATTATAGCTTGCGACATGCACATTCGTCATTAGCGGATTAAGTTAAAAGGCATGCTACATACAGTGACACATGCATGCTATACTCTATAGTGTGCCATGCACGAAGACACGAGCTTAGTGACTCCTAAGTCCTAATCCTAAAATGTATTTAGTGATTCCTAAGATAGAGCATGCTCTTCTGAGAATCTTCCGTTATTAACACAGAAAGATAGAGAGGTTTCGCAACACTGCGGTTACAAGTACGGATACGGTTCGGTCATCAGTTTGTGCGTATAGTTTCCCGTTTCTGACCATCTGGGTTCTCTGGGACGTGACGGTCAGAAACTGGAAAATACACTTCGGGCGAGTCTCTGACGTCACATGCTACACGCACAAACTGATGACATAACCTTATCTAAAAAAAACCCTGATGGGTTAGCGCTGTCAGAAGAGCACGGACTCACATAGCCCTTGTCAATGGCGTGTCGTATCAAATTTTTGTTTTTTTTTGTTGTTAAAAATCGAAAAATTGATACGAAACGCCATTGACAAGGGCTAGGACTCCAGTGACTCCTATAATCGACGTAATTTATTATGTAAACAGATATATGAATGACACTTTATATATAGAACATCTACACATTGTATCATCATAATGCCGAATATCTGTAAATATGAAAAGCGTAATCTCATTGAAATCTTCAAGTATGACATTAATATCAAACGAGTACGTCCTTGTACATCTGTATAGTGGTACACGCGTGTCTATGTTTGTTTTTCTCACCGGCACACCCAGTCTATACCCCCTGCTCTCGCCATAAACCAAGAGGTTAAATAACCGTATGATAATATGGTATGGTTAATGGCATTTGTCGAGCATTCGTGTACGCATCGGCAAGTATGCATATAGGAACGCAAATACAATTTCACACATATGCTTAATATACACATATGCATGTATTGCCATTGCTGCCAAAGGATATATTCATGAAAGTCTTGTATACGTTGTGGGATATTCATGTTTGAACTTATATGAACACTGCACATGTGTTGCAGTGCTTTTGTGGCAATCTGCTTTTAATGGGAAGAGAAACCGTGACAACCAGAAAATTCAGCATTGCATGACCTTGCATTAAATTACCAGAAGGTTACGATGTTCTCGCGATAGATGGCTTCTTAAGAGAGGAGAAACCCCGACAACCAATAAATTAAGCATGGCATGACCTTGCATGAAATTACCAGAAGGTTACGATGCTCTCTCGGTAGATGGCTTCTTAAGAGAGGAGAAACCGCGATGATCTTATTTGAAATTACCAGAAGGTTACGATGCTCTCGCGATAGATGGCTTCTTAAGCGATAAGAAACCGCGACAACCCATACATTAAGCATGG
>JAUTBZ010164775.1:0-10730 GCA_032361785.1 Lepetodrilus galriftensis | reverse complement strand
GGACCCCCTGCTCAGAAAAGTTGTAGCACTACAATAGTTGTAACTGGACTCTCGATACAATAAAAAGCGTCGACCTTACAATAGTTGTAGCTACAATAGTTCTGAGCAACGGGGCCTTGGTGTATTCATACCAGCAAAAACCTAATCCTAAACCATATTTAAATGTGACATTTTTAGTTATTTCTACGTTGTATTTCTCTACACAGACGGATGTTCCCGACAATCAAGGTTTCTCTGGAAGGACTGGATCCTCACGCCAAGTACATATTGCTGGTGGATATCGTTCCGGTTGACGATTGTCGCTACAAGTACCACAATTCGGAATGGGTCGTAACCGGAAAAGCCGAACCGCACATGCCCGGAAGACTGTACATCCACCCAGACTCTCCGGCTTCCGGTTCTCACTGGACCAAACAACCCGTCACCTTCCACAAACTGAAACTCACAAACAACAATCTAGATCAGAACGGACACGTGAGTGCACCAGTCAGTCGCCACTTTTCAATCATATTTTCTTCAACTTTGTTCTTGTCTTATGCATTCGGTTAGACCAAGCGACATCTCCAGATATATGCGTTGTTGAAAGGGTTCACTATTATGCCCAAAAAAAATATGAGAGGCGATATGGACATTTATAACGAAGTGGTCTCGAATTATCTTTATCAACTTTTATGAATAGATATAAACACGTCCGTGTTGTGTGTTATAGTATTGTACATAGGCATACAATAGACAATTCGAGTGAAATCTGATCAGAAATTATGTAGAATTTTATTTCTTAAATTTAAAATACACAGCAATTTGGTTGGTAGGGGCAGCTCTTGACCGCGTCGTTATATAATGGAAACCCACTATTTACATACGAGCGTATATCTCATTTATAGATGTCGCGAAGTTGTTCCGATTGTATTTCTGTTGTGCATGTCATGTCCACGTTTGAACATTTATAACGTGTTGTATCATTGTTGTTTGTAGTATTTCTGTTTTCCGTTATCAGTTTTATCAGTTTTATATTTGAAGATTGAATACATATGTCACATAGTAAATGTTTTAATTATTTTTATTTTTTTGTAAATTCGAGATTCTTTCATATCACGGCTTGTTAGATTAGTAAAAACAATCCAACAAGAAAAAAACCCGAACAGAATAATGTACTTTTTGTGCTATTTAGAGTCATGTTTTAATCATGTTACGAATGATCGATATTTAAATGCCGTATAGTCGTCTACAAGGAGTATTTAGAAACAACACGTTTTCGTTTACAGACATACAGTAGCTCGACTATTATAGTTATATTATTCACAATGTATTAATATTAATTTATATAAGGATCTCATCTAAGTGGTCATATCATATAATACTGAATTTATTAAACGAGTTGGCAAAATTGATATTATGCCAGCAAGTTTAATAAATTCAGTAATATATGAACACGAACTTGAGATTATATTTATCACATAACTGTTCCAACTATTGTAATATCGATGTTCAATTCAAAACACTGTAACATGGGAACTGGTTAAAGCACACAGACAAAATATAGTTCCAAATAAGTGTGTTTGCATATTTATTTGAAGAAATGTTTTAACTTTATACTCGACAAATTAAGTTCCAAGAAGAAGCTCTGAAAGAGGTCCAAAGATAATTTGATAGCATGAACCAATGCAATTATAAAAATCCATTGTGTTAAATTGAACTAGTGAAAATATGTATATTTATATCATGGGTTTACTGCACTCCCAAACTTGAGTGAATGGTAGTTTGTACATTCTGAATGTAACATTAGCTCTAATACAATGCTGGCACCGATATCCGCCTGACAGAAAAGGGTTTTACGCCAATCCTTGTAAAACAAAATAGCAACAAGACATACATATACTGAGCGCATCTAACAAATGGCAACAAGACATGTATGTACCAACACTCCTATGATTAATACAACACAACAGATGTCGTTTCTCGACAAAATAAAAAAAGATCTTGTTAAAAATTGATTCCACCCAAGAGTGGATCTCGTAGCTTCTCGCGTGATTAGCTGGTCCTCAGCTCGTAGTGTTTATTCATCGGCCAGGGTTTTGTGTCTCACTGGGCCTATCCTTAACTGCACGGGCCTAGTCTCCAAACTCCTTGTGTGAAAAATCACGTTAAATATCGTAAGAAATAGCGCTCGGATAATTACTGTATCTCGTGTTTGGGGTCCCTGTATGCTAACACAAACGAGCTTGCCAAGATTGTGCACGAAATCTTTTCTCTTGTCGCTTGAGGCAGTCTAAACAGGAATGAAATGAGTGATTTGCTCCACCATACCTAATGAAGATACGTATTCAAGTTTCTCCCATGGGAAGTACCAAGAAAAATGGTTCCTACATCTGAGAGAGAGAGATAGTCGTCTATGTTTACAGATCTAGAAAAGATCTCGAACAGGGCCGGTATTCATAGAGGGGCTAAGTCAGTTTTTGCTATATATTTGGTCATCAAAAACTGACTTAAGCCCCTTTATGAATACCGGCCCAGATCTAGAACAATCCATGGGTCTTGTATTGTATTTCCAAATAAATGCAGATAAGCAAAATATTGATATATATTATTATTAATATTAGTAATACATGAAATATAAGTCTCCATCAAAGATATCTCATTACTCAACGTTTCATCAGTATAATGCCGACATCATCAGTCGTACATACACAAGCGCTTCTCCAAGCTTGTACGATGACCTGACCAATAACGACTGCTACCAGATATTAAGTTACTATTGAACATACAGCCAAATCAGGTGTTCAATCTTACAGTTAATAAAGCTTCATTGCTACACAATTCCAGAATAGGAAATACTAGCTTCCTTTATGCTATGCTCTATTATTCAAACATTAAGAAGCGCGTGCCAGTGCCCTCCCCCACTCGCCACCAGTCGCCAATGTTTTGCCTTTGTAATGAAGCGAAGAAACATCAACCTTGCGAAGGCGACGTTTGAAATTGATAGGTTTCCCGGGGGTGGTTCCTAGTCCCCTGAGGGTAAGAGCTCGCATGGGGAGGACTAGTGAATAAGGGAAGAGAATGGAACCTCTAAAATGGTAGTCATTTACCCCGCTACGCCGACTCACTTTCAATTAAACAATTTAGCCATCGTGTAATTATGGCTGGTCTGTTTTTCAAGTCCACTCAATTAGAAAACTCGGGAGGTTTAATAAAGCCAGGGAAACTATCTTTAGGCGATTTGTGCTTGTTTTAAAACGTACGCCTTCTGCGCATGTCAGTTAAAATTAAGCATATTGACATACTGGTGTAAATTCTATGCTTAAATTATTGAACATAATAATATTAGACATACAGAAGTAAATTATACATAAGGTGCACAAAATCTTTAAAAATGTGATATATTAATTAAATTAGAATTTTTCCAAGCGAATGATTGTCATGAATCATTCTCATCTACAATCTTCTCAGATCATAATAAAACAACAAGGTGCTGATGAATAATTAATATGTCTTGGCCATTACGCCGGGTCAGCGTGCGATATTACTCTTCTACAAATCTTTGGAGATTCTATCAGCAATATCTTGTCGACAACTCTAATTAGTATTCCACCCTGTTTTGAATATTAATCATCTTCATTCTTCAACTCAGCTTCTGCCACCAAATAAAATACATGATAATTTAATAATGAGAGATGTATGATAATTAGGTAATGAGATACTATGTCAAAATAAACCAGAGAAGTTCTTCAACTTTCCTTAAAATTTAGCTCTATGATAGACTATCGTAAATATCATGGAACATGATAATGTATTTGTTTGTGAATCGTAAATTTACGGTCTACTTATTATTTTTATTCAACTGTTGTCGTGCTTATTGATACATGTATATATATTTTCTCAAATTATTAAATCTAAGTTATGTTCAATTTAAACATAATATATTATTAATAATAATAATTGATTTAAACATATTTAAATTCAGCAAATAATGAGGATTGGTAAACAAGCTGTACAGCTTATTGCAATACCGCTCCTCAGCAATTAATACGCAGATAATACATTACATTATACATATGTTAATAGTACTGGTGATGATATCATGCATGAACGGTAAAAAAAATCGATTCAAATGTTTACACATGAAGTTCGATATTCTCATTGTAATATTTGTTTATATTCTATTTATTTTGTTTACAGATAATTCTGAATTCTATGCACAAGTACCAGCCGCGAGTGCATGTTGTCCAAGCTAACGACATCTTCACTATGAGGTGGAACACCTTCAACACGTATGCTTACGATGAGACAACCTTCATCGCCGTCACCGCTTACCAAAACGAGCAGGTATGTCTATGTACATTTCAATATGCCACCTTGTACATTTTAGCCGGCTATCTTGTATATTTCACTGTTGTCGTGTATATTTCACGATGCTATCTAAAAACATTCTATTCAATTTCATTGCTGAATGTAACAGTCTACGTTGAAGGTTGATGTCAAAACGTTTTAAATTATATTACTAGTTATGTTTTATGTAGAAGTATTAATAATTATGTTTGTTATTTGTGATTAATCAATAAGTATACATCGATCTGGAACAATTGAAGACAATAATAGTTTCAAAGACGAAAGCTTCATGGTCGGAAATTCTATACAACACTTTTACCAACTCCATTGGTTCCATTTGTTCATCCTTATAAAGACACATCCTTACTAAATTTGTATTGCGCCTATTGGAAATAGTGTTTGTTTTGATACATACCCGAAATTATCTGATTAAAACTGTATATTAAGTATACAAAGGTCGTGAAATATTCACACACGGTATTCACTTCTAGGCGTTGATGCGAATATACTAGCACGTCGTCCATAACAACTTGCGATAAGTAATTCAGAGGGAACAGAAGATTTAGCGACTGGTCAATTTACGATATTCGTAAGCACGTCGACGGGGATCCCACAGGGACGACGCTTTCGTTTCATGTCTGTGGCGGGGATAATGGTAGTCTCTTCGTGCTGCCATACTGACAATGCCCAATTTGGAGGACCACGTCATTGTCTGTATAATCTTATAGTAACATTCTACTGGCTTCAAAAGCGTGCGGGATGAATATTTCATCACTGAGTGTGCCCTAATTTCGACCACCGTTTGATGTTATCCGTCATTTACAGCGAACTACGGTATCGACACCTAATGCTAGTTCAGGGAAAGTATCGCGATAGAATTGGCAGCAATGGCGTGGCTAGTGCCATAATAGCAAGTAGCAGCAGTGTGAAGACATATATACTACTTTCGTGTCCGCTTCTACTCGGCAGAAGACAAACGGTTTTTTTCTTCTCCGGAATCGCGAAAGAAGTCCAAACGAAAGATGTTATTTCGTTTATGTTGAAGAGAGAAATTGATGTAAAATTAAAATAGATCCAAGACGCTTATATACTCTACATATTAATCATATTTTATATTATTTTGAGCTTTTTGACGTTATTCATGAAGTTAAATGTCCAGTTACTAGTATTACAACAAGTCAGTAGAAACTGACGGAATGCGCCTTTAATAAATATCACTACACTTCATTTTCATGCGTAGAATTATTCGGACCGGGTGCACGTGCTCCCTGGTCTCACTGGAACACACACACGTGCAACTATGAGTACGCACGTGCAACTACGAGTGCGCACGCGCCATAATGAACGGCACGTGGCAACTCACGACCAAGACCTGCTGCACACGTGTTACAGAGTTTAAGCATACGTTCACTTCAAATTGATTAGTTTTTTTGGCAACTACTGTAAACATTATTGAAGCAATTAACGTCATTTAAGAATATATTATGGAAACAAATTGTTTTATGAGTTTGTTTATTTTCAGATAACGCAGCTTAAAATTGACAACAATCCATTTGCTAAAGGATTCCGTGACAATGGCATGGGGCGAAGGTAAGAATATTATAGCAAATTGAACACAGGCCGTAGAAAATATTCAGTGTCCAAATATCAGTATCTTTGATCGTTCTAATCTCCATTTGGCTGGTTTTAAAATATGTGAAACGTTAGCTGGAGTGATATTCACACCCTACCTTCCCTTCATCACTCGCCCAGTGAACACTTTTCTAGCGTTTCGGAATGATGGTGCCAACAAAATTTACCAAAGGTGACGTTTTCAACGTTTGATTTGTCTGGTAGTGCAATCGTTAAACACGGGTCGATAACTACGCAAGTTGCAGTTTTAGAAAAAAGATAACACTTTTCCTATGAAAAGTGTTAAAGATGGTGGCAAATCTGTAATGGGGGACGTGACGATAGTTGACAGCTCGAGTGATTTCTCCAGGATTCCTTAGAGGCAGCATTGTCCACACGTATAGGGTAGCCAGGGAGGGGTTATTGACTTCTGCTTCATCCGCAGTTCCTGTGAAATGCGAGCAGTCACTTCAGGTGTCGGCGCCTTGACTAATTTAACATATTCATCTCGTTCAATAAGAACTATTTCTCAATAATAATGATAATCGTTGAACTGGTTTAGTCAGTCCATTCTCTGGGCGGCAGAGGGTGACAAATCTTTTCTTGTAGGTGCTACCGCTTGACATATTGCCTAATTTCCCTAGTGGCTTGCAAGCAAATTGCTGGCTCATTTGATAGACAGTTTCATTCGTCCATTCCCTTCTTATTTATGCTTTCCTTTCTTCCAGGGACCACCGCTTGAGCATTAAAAGACCAAACGAAGACGGCTCCGTGGACCATGATAAAGGTATGTCCAGATTTTTTTCTCCTTCCTTTCTTTCATGGAATGACAATTGAATTACTCCCATCTGCCTAGGCGGGCACTCTGGCAGTGTTTTTCGGGAAATCCTCGCAGTTCTCCTATTTTATAACACGTAAGCGAGGTAGTAGCGGGATTGACTAGCCCCCGGTGCTGTGAAAATGCACGCTTTTACACCCCTCGCGAATTTAAGTTTGACACCCTGATGGCCAAACAGCCCGACTCGAGGTCGGAGCGAGAATTCTCTATCACACTGATACGATTAGTCGGAGGTCTTTGAAATATTGATGAACTCTCTAATTGCATCAACGACACGCCGTTGAAATATCGCGGCAAATGTTCGCACCTATCCCCTCAACTAATTTAATAAAGACGTGAAGCTGGCCATCCAACACCTGGGCAGAGAAATGGCGTCGATAGACTCGGGAAACCGTTCTCATATGTTCCCGAATAACGATTAATGTACTGCAAAACCAGAATCTGGTTAAGTGGCAACCTTCATATGGACACTGCAAACGTATGCGTAGCCATTATGCTTTCTAACACGCCAATATTTCTTTATAAAGGGATAGAAAGTCATTTTGTTTTTGATAAAACGTTATTCTTTTCTTCTTTTTTTTCCCTTTAAAAATTATAATTTTTTGGAAAACAAATTTTTCTTCTCCCATTTCGATGCTGATTCTTCACTCAAATTCAGGCAACTAATGTCAGAACTCTACAATCTTGATATATGTAGCCGTATACTAGCCTAGTAAGTGTGAGAAATAGGCTAGGCCTACGTGTACACTTACTTACGTTGAAACACAACGTCACCACATAGATACAGGTCCAGAGATAAATTTTAACAGTGGAATATTCGACTTATGATTGAACACCAGAGGCAGACAGTCGTATGCGACAAGACGGCAGGGATCCACCACTGGCACGCGTCGTATCACAGTGTTTGCTTTGAAATGTCGCGATTAGCAACGCTCCAACTGCGCATGTTACGTCACGTGACATCACGATAGACGTTCCTATTAATCGAATTACCAGGTAATCGTAATCTCGTTTGTGACTCTAGTCGCGTGTTTTATCGTGTATTTGGATCTGTAATCACGTGAACTACCTGTGGCCATTACGACTAAGGCCGCCACCTGTCAACACTAGCCGGCAACAATGGCCGATATTCAGACGCGAGGCAGTCTTGCGTGTGGCCAGTCAGCGTAATAAAGCGTTGTTTAAACGTTGGGATGTATATTAAAAGTGTTATGGGATATTGACATAGATCACAGTTTGAACTATAAACTTCGTCGATAAGCAACAATAGTAGGACCTAATGACACAGTCGAGAACATAACTCAGGCCTGATCTAGTAATCGCCAGTATAAACGCAAAATCGGTAGGAATAACTCACGCATTAACTTTTAAAGGCGGCGTTATACCGTACGACGATTCTTAAAAAAACGTCCTGGATTTCGTTTCGCCGTAGCGATCACACCGATACCGATTACGTTCTTGAAATTCGTTAACACGTGTAGGGCATCGAACTATGGCGAGTTCTTATTGGGCAGTAAAGACAACTCCTCGTTCATCAGGATAAAACTCGCTCGCCGAGCCATCCCCAAAGATTTCGGAAAGAGCAGAACGAAATCTCGTTATCGGTATCGTTTCCGGTGTGACCGCGCCTTTAGACTGAATATCGGATCGGATCATTCCAGACATGTTTACAATGTGTTGCCATCGATTACGTTATACAGTAATGAAGTAATAGACGCTTGCTGTTTTACTATATGGAAATGTGTAACATGTTTAGCGGCTATTACTGCTGTATAGACATAAGTTGGACAGCGCTCTGGTCATAGACCGCCGCACGTGCTGGGCTAACGTCGGCAGATGGATGGGCGGGCGTGTCATGACAGGTGTTCGCTGTTATTCTCTGATCATTGTGTTTAGATAAATAATTGATGCGTGTCTGCGGATAAACTGGTCAGAGGTTGCGGGCTGCTATTTACCGAGCATATCGTTGAAATCCAAAACGTTGAATATTACTGTTACGGTTTCGTTTTTTTAATTGAATTAATTCTTTACGTCGCAGCGGTATTCTCTCGCCCATATTTCGGTGTTTAATCCGTAATTTAACCCTTTCCCT
This sequence comes from Lepetodrilus galriftensis, assembly GCA_032361785.1. Classification (NCBI taxonomy): domain Eukaryota; kingdom Metazoa; phylum Mollusca; class Gastropoda; order Lepetellida; family Lepetodrilidae; genus Lepetodrilus; species Lepetodrilus galriftensis. The sequence goes on along the minus strand of JAUTBZ010164775.1, from coordinate 1,863 downwards.
GCTGGATTAGACACAGCCACTGCTTTAGGGCATCACCGGTTGCCTCCAGCAGGGAGAGGGTTAAGTTAATTATGATTTATGTTCTATCTTTTACATCACCGCATAGAAACAGTAAAGTTTTGAACAACCGATTGAAATATAACTATTGATGATGTCAGATTGAGGAAGTTGCATCTTCAGAATGCTAATGTCTGTTACTTCTGTTCACAGATGAGTTGCCGAGTTTGAAGAAGCTGAAGACCGGCCACGATGACCTTGGCATGAAGTTGAAGACGGAGCCACATAGCGTCGTCACACAGCACGGGTCTAAAGACGACGACAGCGAACCGGTGTCGGACACGTCAGACGACAACCCCAGTGACGCTTCCGGTACGGAACTTCCGCCGTGTCAGATCCTCAAATCCGCTGCAATCTCGCCGGAAATAGAAAAATCCCGCAGTTCGAATAGTGCGAGTTCGACCCCTTCCCCAAATCAATGTCAGTTCGGGGCGGTAAAGCCGTTCAATCAGTCGTGTATGGGCGGGGAGCAGGTCTACTACCCCCACCACCCGTCAGCTAGCCGGGTACCCACCAGCAGCTTCCTGCCCGTGTCCACTTCAGCGTTACTTCAGCCAGTCAGCAGCAGCGTCAACCTCAGTCTGCACGCCGTCAACAGTCAGATGCAGCCGTGCCGCCTCTCCGGTCAGGCCAGCGACTGCGCAATCCGCCAGACGACTTCCGGTCTGGGCAGCGCGTCGCACGGGTACGGCATCCGGACAACGCCCCCGCAACACCACCCGTCGCTGTCGTCATGTACCTACATGCAGCCATCACAACCATACGCACATCTGACGCCAAACATGCACATGATGAACATGAACTTCACTGGTCCAATGGCCTGAGAAATAAAGTCATATTGTTTGAACATGAACTGAAATCCAGGGCCCTGCCCAATGAAAGTGCTCGTCCCGTACAGCGCCGGGGAAATATGGGGGACGAAGTGACGTCACAGGACAATGAGGTCAATGTTATCGATGTCTGGACATTGTACATATCACCTTTATTACAACAGTAGCGTTCTATACCTGTGTATAGAGTTGGCAATCGGAAGTGACGTCACTGCCATGTGATCAGATTGATCAGGTTTCGTTTGCTCAACTGGAAATCTTGTGTTGTGTGTGCAAGTCATTTATAGCATGTACATATGGTATTGAAGGAGAAAGGGACTGTGAATGTATTCTTTCGGGTACATCAGTTGTAAACGAACAGTGAAACATAGTCATGAACACTCTTATTTGGTGTCGAAGATAATGTATTACGTTGAACTAAATATTTGAAGTCAACAGAATTGTATGATAAATGCATATTTATATGAACACATTTGACTGTTACCTACTTTGCACGTTCATCTATGTCATATCTTAGGAACTCTATGTTCCACGGTGACACAACGCTAGGTCATCTTGCCAAGTTATAAATATTTTACGATTAAAATATTGAAAACTTGAAGACGAGTGTCAGTTATTTCGTTGGTCTGTTATAGTCACACCATACTTACCGCATCCATTGTGCCACGCATGCGTTGCTTCATATTTGCATTACATGTACACACATGAATACTGACATTACAAACTTAATAATTTCATACATTAATTACTTGGAGAAGGTGACTAGAAGCAGGGCGAATGAGAACATTTACACTTAATTATCCTGAGCGAAAGGTAAAAAGTTCAGTATTACTATTAGACATATTTATTTTAACATAATATAGATTTGTATGAACACACACACACACAAACACGCACACACCACAAACACACACACACACACACACTCTCACACACACACACAAACACACCACAGACACACACACACACCACACAC